>OZ012638.1:0-233033 GCA_963942525.1 Ptychoptera contaminata | reverse complement strand
AAGTTTTAATAAGTGTACATGTATCTATTATTGTTTTTTTTTTGTTATTCTCTCTTCTAATAATAATACTTTTAAAAAATAATTTAAGAATTAACCAAACAAATATTATTTTTTTATAATAATAAATATATATGTATATAAAAGTAATATTACCTTTCGCTTACGTCTTCCACAGTATGACTGGTTTAAATGAAGAATAAAAAAATGCTCATCTCGGTCGTTGAACTTTAGAAAAAAAAAATAATACGCTCCTTCCTTAAGTCGCTTCATCTCTGTTCAACAACAATGCAGTCTTAATTCTTTTATCTCAGTTTTATTTAATTATTTTACATATTTTTATACATATATATAAAAGAAACCACAAAAAGCTTTATGACCGTGGCATTGGCATTTACCTGACACTAAACCACTGGCCAGAATAATTTTTAGTGTGTTAAAAGTATGATCATTTGTTATTTTGGAAGTTAAAAAAAAATCTTGCGTTTCGCAAAGAAATACTTTATTCAAAAGAATTTTACTGTTATATTCTTCGATTTTTTTTTGACTTTATTATTTTTGTTAATTTGATTTTAAATTATAGTTCTGTAGTTAGTTCTTAGTCTGTATCCTACTTGATACACACTGTTTGACATTGGTGTGTTTGAGTTTAATAAACGCGTGTACATGTCGGTTAAAGGATTAAAAATTGAGCATATTGATTATTATTAATGCACAATAGTTAAGTGTATGTTGGTCAAATAATTTTAAAAATCTTAGCGAAATATTTGTTTTGTTTTTCTTTATTTAGTTTCTTAAAAAATTAAATGCTGAATTAATAATTTATTAAAATTACTTCAATTTTAATTAGCGGGTGTAAAAAGTTATTAAAAGAATGATTCAAATGTATAGTGAAAAATCTAAATCTCGAATTGGGTCGTAACGACCCCAATACAAGGGGTCGCAATGACCCAACAATAAAATTATCTCGGAAAATTGTTTTGTTTTTTTTTGTGTGTCAATTTTATTTACTTATTTTTTTATTAATAATTTATTTATTGATGAAGTTTTTGTGCTTAAAGAAGAGGAAAGTTTTATTAAATTTTTAGTGCCATTTTTTTATTTTGTTTTTGCTTAGTTAAATTTATTAAATTAATAAAAAATATATATTTATTATATTTGTAATATAATTTAAATGATTACCATATATATTTGGGGGAATGGTAATTAAATGATTCGTTTAAAAGTGCGGGTTTCTTTACAATGGATTATTTTAAATTAGAAACAACGGCTATTAATTCTAGCCTAGTTAATGTTAATAATTCAACATCTGGCGATATACCAGAAGTTAGTTTTGATGCCGGTTCAGAATTTAATTTAAATTTTTTCGATACACCAGAAGATTCAAGTACACAAGGCTGTTTTAGTGATCCCGCTTCCGTTGAATCATTATCTGTTAGTTCACCCCCGCCGACTCCTGTTACACCAGTCACACCAGCAATTAAATCGTTAATATCAACACAAACATCTATTGTGACAAATTATTCATCTATTGATACATTATCATCTGCATCATCATCTTCTTTAATTATAAGCACAAATACAACAACAAATATTAATAATAATAATAATAATAATAATAATAATAATAATAATAATAATAATAATAATAATAATAATAATAATAATAATAATAATAATAATAATAATAATAATAATAATAATAAAAATAATAATAATAATAATAATAATAATAATAATAATAATAATAATAATAATAATAATAATAATAATAATAATAATAATAATAATAAAAGTACAACAAGAAGTAATCAATTTCTTCAATCACCTGTTCTTGCTAATATTAAAACTGGTAAGTTAAAGTGATTTATCACAATTTAAATAATTTTATCATATTACATACTTATATTTATTTTTACATTTATAACAATTATTTGTTTAAAATGAAAATTATATTTAACACATTATAAACTATTAAATTATCCAATATATATGTATATTGATGTTGATTATGATATTTGTTCAAAAGCGTTAATATTTATTTGTTTTGGTATTTATTTTGTACATTTTTATTATTATTCGCAAACACTCAAGACAAACATTTTTTAATTAAGTAATATAAAGAACTGTAGAAAGAATAGAATAATTTATTAAATTATTTTTGAAACATGTTATTTCGCATAAAACAATTTTAATTTGAGCGAAAAATTGGAACAAAATAAAAAAAGGAAACTCATCTGATTCTTATAAATATTTACTTATAGCTAATCTTATAATTTATAGTCATTTTGTGTATTTTATTTGAGTATATTTAAAGATCGTAATGCCATACAATTAACATGGGTGAATAATAACGTAATTTACAATTAATTTTTGTAATAAAAAAGTATTAAATGTATTAAAGAAATATTTAGTAATTGAAAGATATAATTATTATTTATTTGTTTTATCGATTCTCTTTGAAACAAAAGTAATAACTACTTTTAAGCTTAACTTTTATTAGTTTCAGTTTTGTTTAATGATAAATTGTCTTTATTTTTCTTTGATGAGCAACTTTTTAAATAGATACAAAAGCAAGTTTTATCTTGCAAGTTGCAATTATTGAAATTAAGTAATATTAAAGAATACCAAAAAAAAAAACAATCATATATTACTTTAATTTTATTTACTTTTGAACTTTTAATATATTTAAAATCATCGATCATTAGTTCGCTGTTGTTACTTTTGTTCGCAATTTTAGCTATCTAAAAACAAAAAATATTTAAATCAGTTTGGTTAAATTTGAGCATATAATTGTAATTATGTAAGTAAAAAAACAAAATGGAAACATAAGTAAAAAAAGAATTTACAATTTAAATGGGTTCGTTGTTTATTTTACGAACAATACAAAAGACTGCTTGTAGAGCTTGATTCTTGTTTAAAACAGTTGGTTCTATTTTGTGGGTGATGATGACTTTCAGATGAATGTACTAACGTTCAATAATAATAATAATAATAATAATAATAATAATAATAATAATAATAATAATAATAATAACAATATTTTATTATTATTATTATTATTATTATTATTATTATTATTATTATTATTATTATTATTATTATTATTATTATTATTATTATTATTATTATTATTATTATTATTATTATTATTATTATTATTATTATTATTATTATTATTTATTTATTTTTTTTTATTTGTTATCTGATAGAGACCTATAATTAATAAATAAAATAAAATTTTAAACATTAACTCGAACTCCCTTATGTCTTCTTATTTTCCTTTAAAAGTGACGAAAAACTGGTTATAATTTTTGTATTTCATCTTACATTTATTAAATAATAAATTGTATTATTATTTTTCGTTTTTTTTTTGAAACCATATTACAAATAAAAACAAAAAAAGTACTCCTTTCATCCACGCGATCACACAATAAAAAGTCGTAAACGCAGTCACTTTTAGTTCTTCTACCAACCATTAAAAAAAATGACTTGATGCAAAAAAAATTTTTTTAAAAGACGCATAGTCATATTTTTAATGAATGTATGGAAAAAAATACCAAAACATCATTCACAAAGTTATGAAAAAAGAAGAAAAAAGCACGACTTTATAGTTGGTGTTTGGTGGGTCATTAAACTTAGGTTTTATTTTCTCATTTTTAAAATCTCTCATCTGTATTTATTTATTTAGTTTTTTTTTATTAAAACAACTTTAATGTGTGAGGCCGTTTGTATAGCATTTCTTTTTTTTTTTTTTTATTTAACATAGTATAAAAATTATTTAATATGTTTTCAATACTTTTGTTTTTATTTTTTATTGTTTAAAATTCACGTGCTATTAAAACTCTTGTTACCATTTATTATATAATAACTACAGTTAGAATAATTATTAAGTCCTTTTAACACTGTAAAAAGTGTTTTTGAATTTTATAATTAATTAAAAAAAAAACGTAATTTGTATTTAAATTATTCAGTTATAATTATTATTTATACTGTTCACACCAACGCAGGTATAACAGACATATTTATTGGTAAACACTATTTTATTTATTTGAAATCTTAAATACTAAAGGAAATGAAATTATTGAATAAGAAACTGTAAATAATTTGTTATCTTTTAGGGAATAAAGATTTTTCGATTAAAATAAATTGTGTGGTTGGAGTTCGTTTGAGTATTTAGAATTTTTTTAGAGGGTGTGTGATCTGATAAAATATTTTATATAAAAAAAGAATAAACAATAACATTAAATGGCAAAGTCACAATAGTAATTAAAAAAAAAAAATTTAAGAGATTTAAGAAAACATTCTTAAACCAGATCTATCTAAACATTTTATTTTAATTTAACCAACCTACAATTAAACGAAAGAATGAATAATAAAATACTTTCAACTTAAATTCTGACAAATAGAAAATATTTATATAAAATTACCCTATTAGTAAAACAATGTTTAAAATTTTCAAAATATATTATAAATCAATGATCATAATAATTTTTTTCAAACGTTTTGCAATTTTAATGTTAGTTTTACTAATCTCACGAATGCTAGTTACTTGATCAAGTAATGCAAAGAAATGTAGTATGTAATTATTCTTCCTAAAATCACACAGATAACATGATATCATTTTAAATGTTCCCTTTTCTTTAGCACGATAAAATAAAGTTCTTCTTACTGTTACTGTAAGTCAAATCAAGAAAAATCAATTAAAAAAGTCAACTTTGAATGGTGGTAATTATGAATGAAAATTATGAAGAAAGACTGCTGTTACTTGAACGCTTTTACCTTCTTTACAATTTTCTAGTTTAATTATTTAATATAAAAAAATATTAAAAATTAAAATGAAGCAAATAGATTTTATATTAAAGAAAAAAAATATTTATTCTCCATTTGATTATCTTTATTAAATAAATTAGCAATGGAATTAATATTGTAGAGAAAGTTTAATTAAAATTCATAAATTTAAGGTTAAAAGGCATAATATAATCTTATTCATAGTATAATCAATTACAATAAAATTTTAAAATTGAAATAAAATCACATACAAATCAATTCGTTGCCTAAATTCACTATAAAATATTTTTAAAACAAATTTATTAAAATAATCTCCGATAATTAAAAAACTACAAAACATTAATGAATCGATAATTTTTATTTAAAATAAATGTATGGCTTTTTTTTAAGACTTTAAGAATGTTTGTCAATTATTTTCTTATTTTATTAATTGAGTAAGTAACAAAAATAATATTACTATTTAAGTGTGCATAATCTAAGCATTTTTGTATGAAAACATTATTTATTTTCAATTTCAATTATAACTTAAATAAAATCTTGCAGTTTCGCTTATTAATTTAATAAATAATAATAAAAATAGATGTAATTCAGTTTTCTAAAAGAAAGTTGATATATATATATATTTCTGATCAGCGCGATTTCCTGATCAGTGTATGATCATTGCAGAAATAAATTAAGAAAAAGTAATGTCTTCAAATAAATATCTCCGAAAGCAAAAATATATTTACTAAAAGTTGAAAAGGTGATATCGGTTGTGATTAGCCGCCCTTGTTTGTTTTCAATTATATATTTTTTTCTAACTAAACGAGAAAGAATTGACGATACTGAATTGCCAGTAATTGTACTTACTTATTTACTTGATTGCAAAATGCTGAAAAAGTCTTTTTTTGTTTTATTTAATATTTAAAAAAAAAATCTCTTCCTCAAATTAAATGTTAACATTTCTTTCGTAACCAAAAGCAAAAAAGAAATAGCATAAGAGAAAAAGATACAAATGGATGAACAACCAATGATACGGTGTACCATACTTTGTTTATCGCGATATTTTTTTTTTTTTTAAGTACGAGTACATTGTCTTATAATTATTGTCGGTATTTTATTTATTTTACTATATCTCTTTTTACTGTACATAAAGTTTTTTTTCTTTTTTCGTAATTTATAATAAATAAATAAATAGCATTGCGGGTTCATTAGACCTGAATAAATGTTTAGTACAACTTAGTTTTGTTTGTATTTGTTTATATTAATTTTTTATCCATTATTTATGCTGACAAAATTATTAAAAATTAAAAATCTGTTCCTACTTAATTTTTATTGTGTTTATAAATTTTTTATTTTTCAAAAATATGCTTTTTGAGTTGATGAAGCATAAGAACCAAAAGTAAAATTGTTACTTAACAAAAGAAAATAGAAAAAAAATTATGTCACAAGGAAGAACATTTATTAAATTTGTTTATAAAATTAAAATATTTTTATTAGACAGATGATAGACATAAAACGTATCACAAATATCTGATAAAGTCGATTGAAGATTTCATTTTGTTTATTATAATTTTTTTTAATCATAAGAAGAACGGTAGATTTAAAAAAAAACACAAAAACCCGTTCGATGAACTTTTTTTGAAAAAAAAGCTATAAGCAGCGCAAAAAAGAAAACAAAAATAAACAAAAATAAGCAAAATTATCTTGTCACGTCGCATCCGAATTTAAGTCTTCTTAAGATAACTGCGCCGCATTAACGGCTTCTGTTGCTGTAGCTGCTAAACTTTTTCTTTTTTTTTCTCGTTTTTAGCTATATTTATTAGTCGTTTACGCTCTCGTTTTATTTTTGTTATATTTTTTTTATTAAAAAGAAAAAAATATTTAAAAAAAAAATCGCTGTTCACTTTGCTTTTGTTACTTTTTACTGAGTATAAATAAATAAAAATGCAGCTATAAAATATGAATATAATTAAAAGTCAAGAAGAAACATAAATGCAATTCAGAAGTAAATAATAAATTGAATAAATAGAAGCACAAATTTAAATTGTAATTAAATATTTAATTTAATTCAAATAAAGAGCAAAGAGAAAGTAAATAATCTTTATTTGCAGAAAAACTAACTTTTTTTATGAATTAATTTTTACTACTTTATTTTTACTTAACTTTCTTAGTCGGAAAATATTTATATTTTAAACTGTTTATCATTTCCTTTAGACAGATTCAGTATTATTTTGCACTGTTTGGTAGTCATAAAACCCTAATTTAACATCATTTAAAGCCCATCGATTTCAACACTTTTTAAACTTTTCACTTAAATCATTACTTACTATGTACTAAAATTTTATGATAATAAAAAAGTAAGCATATTCCCTGGACAATTTCAATAAAATCTTTATTCAAATATTAAATTATTTAGATATTAAATTTTCCATTGTACCCGCTTGTTTTATGTAAACCATAAGCTTTTATCGTAAAAAACCATACTTTATTGTTTTTCTTCTGCAGTTTTTATTTTTTATTATTATTCATTTTACACAATATTATTTTTCTATTTCATAAAACATAAAATTGATTTATTGATGATTTATCTTATATCTCCCATACATACGATTTAGCTTGTTTAATTTTTTTATCCCCCTTTGAATGCTTAATAACATAAGCATAAATATTATAACAAAACGTGGAAAAAATAGATAATAAAAAAAGCATAATAGTTTGGTTATTGTAAGTTTTCTTCAAAGATTAGTTGTTTTGATTAAATTATAATATTTAAGACAGCTAAAATATATATGTATAAAAATTGCTTCACAAGAAAAAAACATGTTTTTTATATCAAAGAATAAGAAAAAAAGTAGAGAGAAGCAAATAAAAAAAAAAACATATTAATCGACAAAGAAAAAGACGGATAAGAAAATTTATATTTATATTATTTTTTATATAAAAAGAGAGAAAAAATGAATTTTTATGTTTCACGTTTAATGTTTTAATGATTCTTTATAAATTGAAAAAAAAATGTATACATAATATAAATTAAATAACAAAACATAATATAACGGGACGTCACATTGTACAAAAGCTCTGTAATTTAATCTTGGGAAAAGCAAAATAAGGAAGCAAAATTATAAACAATTTTTGTTGTTTTTTTTCTTTTTTTCACTAATATCATTTAATAATAATTTTTGTTTTTTTATTTACATTAAGGTGCGGTTTATCATTTGGGTTTTTTGATTTTAATAAAGTCATCATCAACCAATAGTATAAACGATTAATAAAAAAATTAACATAAAATGGTAAAATTTAATATTTTTTCTTTTTATTTTGTGAAGAAAAATACGAAGTAAAAATAGAAGTAAAAAATAGAATTTTTTGCGCTATAAATATAAAAGTGATGAAATTTGTTTGTTAAAAAAGAATAAACAATAAATGATCTTATTCATAATTACAATAAAATTTCAATCTAAAATAAAATAAAAAACTGAAAAACTTAAAAATCAAAATGCAATTAACTTAAATAAATATATTAAAAGTATATCTCTTCTTTAAATATTTAATTCAATTATGATTAGGAAAATATTCTAAATTACTTTAAAAATTTTAGATACGAAAAAGTTCCGAGCTTAAAAAGTATATTTGATCTGATCATTAACACTAAAATAAACGTTATACTACATTCATCAAGAATAGAATAAGAACAATAAAAAAATATATTGGCTTAAGCCAATGAATTGTTTATATTACTTAAATTTATTTATTATATATTTAATTATATTTATTTAAAAAAACATAATTCTGTTTCGTAGTTAAACTAATTAAAGAAACTCTCGTGTTTAAGGTAAAGTAAATAATAAAATAATATTAAATAGTTGCCACAAGAAAATAAATAAGTAAAAAAAAAACGAATAAAAATCGAGAGAAGAAGAGAATATTGCTTTTATTATAAGTGCGCCAACAATGTTAACGGTACAATTACAGTGGAAATGGTTTAATGATTCGCAAAAATTGTTGGGTCGTCAGCCTCGCCTCAATAATTTTTCTTATTTTTGTTGCTTTGTGTACTGTGGTCGATTTTTGTTTTGTTTTTACTATAAGTTACTTTTATTTTTTATATTTACACTGTTTTCGTGTTAAAGCCAAGTAGATAATTTAAAACGTTATATATCTATATATATATACCTTTTTTCTTGTTTTATTTTTATTCACACTTTATTTATAATTTTTAATTCCTCATTTGCATAAATCAAATAAATAAGTTTTACATAAATATCACTAGTTAATTACTTAAATATGTAAATTATAGTACAATTATTTGTTTGTTTTGAAATTAATTAATTTTGATTTACTGTGAAATATTTGTATGTTTCAGATGTAGTACAATAATATTAATTCATTAATGATTTCATTATCAAAATATTTGCATTTTATATTTTATTCAATCGAAAATCAGTTATACTTCAATTAATTAATTAATTTTCTGTGCTTTTATTACCGTTTTGTTTTTTTATTTAATTTTTTTTTTTTGTTTTTATGATAAGTTATTATGATAATATTAGGGTTTTACATCCATTAACCAACATTAGAGCATAATAAATAGTTTTAAAGCTATTTACACATTTAAGTTTATTCATAAATAGAGATTAATAATCTTTCTTAATTTAATAAAAATGAATACATTTCTTTTAATTAAAATTGAATACTCAATTTGAATTTATTTAATCTCTGACTTTCTTCAATAAAAAATTGGCTACAGTAGGAAATAGTTAAGAATTTCAATAAAATAATTAAAGAATAAATAAAATATTATTTTTACTTTTTATTAATTAACAGAGCAATATTTTACTGTAGTCGATTCAAATACTGGTGTATCGTCAAAGTCATTTGTACCGTGCAAAGTATGTGGCGATAAGGCGTCTGGATATCATTATGGTGTTACATCTTGTGAAGGTTGCAAGGTAATAATATTAACAAATTAATGAATAAAGAACAAATAATTAATTCACTAAATAATAATTAATTTATTGATTTTCAGGGTTTTTTTCGTCGTAGCATCCAAAAACAAATTGAGTATCGTTGCTTGCGTGATGGCAAATGTTTGGTGATACGTTTAAATAGAAATCGATGCCAATATTGCCGTTTTAAAAAATGTCTTGCTGTCGGTATGAGCCGAGATTGTAAGCGAATTTTTATTTGTTTATTTTACTTTAGAATTCTTATTTAGTTTCTTTGATTATTTTTTGTTTTACTTAAAAGCAAAAACTGTGCCGTTTGTTATTTAGAAATAAATAAATTTAAGCAGAATGAGGACAATTATGCAAGATAACCTTTTCTGCATTTTGCTATTATTATTATGTTATGTTTTTGTTATGCGTCTAAATAAACTCTTGTTAATTTAAATTTAATTAATTAATTTTAATGCAAAGAAAAAAATTATACTTTAAAAACCGTTAGTTGATTTAAATTAAAATAAAACAAGAAGTAGTAATTACAACACGAATTACAGTTCATTGTTACATGTTGAAAAATAAATAGAAAAAGTGAAAATTTCATTTAAAATAAATTAGTGTAATGCATTTGTGTGTAACTGCATAAAATAACTTAACGTTACACGATGGTTTTACTCAAGTGTGAAGAGATTTTTTTTATTATAACTGAAGTAATTTTTTTAAACTTGAATAAGATTTCGAAATTAAAATGCCTAAAGGTATTACTCTGTGTACAATCGTTGATTATAAGTTCAACTTTATTTTGTAGAAATTAATTTAACTATTTTTACAAAATAATAATTATAGAATAATTACTTGGATATGATATGACAAACGATAAATTTAAATAATTAAAATTCGCGACAAAAGTCAAAAAAGAATTGCTCAACCTTTGCATCATTCTGTTTGTAAAATTTTTTTTAATCAAAAGAGAAAACAATACAAATTACACGAAAAAAAATTAAAAATATATATAAATAAATTAAATAATACTACATCTTAGATAGTAGAAGTTATATTTTTTTATCTTGTTTATTATTTGTTTCAATTATATACTATAGTTTTGTATTTTTCTTTAAATCTTTTCACGCTAATCATTTCCACTATTATTAGTGTCAGAGTTTTAAGCCGCAATTACACATGAACATCGAGAAAATCGAGAATGAGAAATAAATTTATTAAAATATTCGCAAAAATGCAAAAACATAAGTAATTATAATTTTCTAACATTCATTCTGAGTTTTGTTGCTATTTTTATTGTTGTATAAAATTAAATACCAAAATAATATTTTTTCTATAAAAAACATGTAATCACGTCATAAAGGAGAAAGTTTTCTTTCTTTCTTTTTTTTCATTACAAAAATACAAAATAGCATTTCGCTGTTTTAATACAGGAAAAGAAAATACAAAATGCCATCTTTTTTATTATTACTTATTTCATGTTAAATTTAAATTTTAGTTTTACAGAAAATATCAAAGAAAAACATTTGCTATATCTGTTTTATTCTTATTAATTTATTGTTGGCTGTGTGTATTTTAAGTTAAAGAAAGAATTAAATTTATTTGTAAATTGTGCCTTGATCAGTGGATTAGTAAATATTACACAATAATTAATAATAATTTACAATTTGTTAATTATGTTTCTATTTAGTTAAATATTAAAAAAGAAGAGACATTCAGTTAATTCTTTATTATTTAAAAAATATTGTAGAAAGTGCTTTATCAAAATTTGAATTTAACTTAAAGAAAATAAAAAAAACAAAGTTATTAAATAATTTTCACAAACATATAAGTTATGATTAAACGAGAATGCAGTGTAACTTCCATAAAAAACATTTGTGTGTTAATATTTCGTTAAGTGATAAATGTAAGAAATATATTTTTTATTTAATTAATCATTATTGTTGCGTATTCCAGCGTATTTTAACGAAAGCATTGTCACAAAATAGTGATTTTGGGACAAAATTTTGTCTATCAAATTGCCAATTATAAAAAATAAATTTATTTGGTGTTTTGAATAAAAAAATAAGATTTTTTTTTATTTTTTAATTAAATATAGAACCGTTGTTTAAACATTTTCTTTTCGTTTATAAATTGTTACATGTGAGTAAATAAATCGTTAGAGACTAGATTTATCATAACAATTAAAATAAAATAAATATAAACCAGTTGGAGTAAAATAAAAATTCTGTTTTATAACTTTTTGTTTCACAATTTAAAAGGATTTTTTTTTTGTTCAATATTCCTGTATAATTTATTTTAGTCAGATAAAATACGGATTAACGAAAAGAAAAAGGAATTAAATTTCTTAATAATTTAAAATAAATTAAATTGAATATAAATTAATGAGTTGAAAATTCTGTATAAGAAATTTTTAATTTTTTTGCCTTTCGAAGAAATTATTATTTTTTTACTTGTTTCTTTATTTTTAATTTTTTTTGGTAATTAAATTACAACTGATAAGTGCGTTTTGATGATCAAGTAGTCAGCAAGAAGCACGTGGTTTATTATCTTTTTAACTTTTTAACAGCAAAGAATAAATAATCGATTAAAGAGTACAGAAATAAAATTATTAATTTGTAAAAAGTTGGCGAATTTATGGTTTTGAAAATTTAGTTTGCTTTTAAGCTGCTTAAAAGACTTATTTAAATAATATTCGGATACAAAAAAGCTTTATTCGTTGTTAATAATAGCAATAAATCAAAAATTAATTAATAAAATACGAATTATAGTGAGTTAAGGAACTTTTTTTAAATTGTCATCAAAACACTATGATATACTGTCGTCAATAAAAACTTTTTGAATTAATATTTTCTGCAACTAAAATTTATTTTATTCTTGAGAAGAAAACATAAGTAGAAAAAAGAAAAACAATGAAAAAAGATACAGGTACGCTCGCAAATTAATTTCTTTTAAATATAATTTTCTTTATTTTATTTATAATAAAGTTCTAGTATAGTACTTTTGAAATGTTTACAGTAGAAATTCAGTGTATTTATGAGTTGCGAATTATTCAAAATTTCAAATAATTTTATAAAATTTCAATAAATTGTTTCATAAAAAAGTCAATCAACTTTCGTTTAATTAGTGAAATTTGTATGCCAAAATAATATAAAAAAAAATAAAATATTAAAACTTTAAATTTCATGTTGGAATTGAAAATATTAAAGATTTTGGTTGTTTGTTCTACATTAATTGCAACGAAATATGCAAAATACGTAATCAATAAATGCATAGTCGTATTTCAAGTATTTTATACATTAAAAAAATAATAAAATTTTATTAGAGTAAAAAAAATTATTTGCATTATTGTACTAATCAGCTATTAGAAAATAATCATAATAATAAAACGAACAGAGCAACGAAGTATAAACAAAATTAAAAGACGACATGTAAAAGTAAAACAAAATTAAATGAAAAGTGCATTTTTATTGTACTGTTTTTCTTTCTTATATTAATATGCGGAAGTGAAATAACCTTACTGCAATGCAGAGCAAATTGTATTGTATTAGTTTTGTTTGCTTCTCTATTCTACAATTTTTATATTCATTTTTATTAACAAACACATTCGCATTGTTACGAAAAAAAAAAAAAATAATAAAATAATAATAATAATAATAATAATAATAATAATAATAATAATAATAATAATAATAATAATAATAATAATAATAATAATAATAATAATAATAATAAGATTAAACGAATGCAATTTGCAGTTGGATTTTTCTGTATTAATCGGGGCTGTAATGTGCGAGTTTATTAAAAAAGCAAAAAATAAAAAAAAGTCCAGTGTGTGTATAGGAGGAGTGCAGATTATACGTGTGTTTTGCAAATATTCATATAGTTTTGCAATTGTCACATTCATTCATTTCATTTAGCTCGTAATTTTTAAAAGTCATTGCACTATGTGTACTGTAGTTGTTTGTTTATTTTTATTTAACGTTTAACGGCTGTTAACGGTTGACGTAAATCGATTCTAATCTTTGAACTTAAGATACTTTTTTTTGGCTAATGGTGTCTTGTTGCTTTTAATTTATTAATTTATTTAATTCTTTGTAGTTTTTTTAATTTTTTCATTTTTTAAACAGCTGTAAGATATGGAAGAGTACCGAAACGATCCCGTGAGCTTGGCGGAGTTGAAGACACGAGCAATAATATACGTGTAAGTACGCCAAATACACCAAATACACCAAATACGCCAATAACACCACAAATGTGTTCAATAACATCACCAATGGAGATGGTCAATGTTGTTGTTGCTAGTACTGCATCAACTGTTGTCTCAGCAACTTGCGCTAGTGGCACTACAACGGCTGTAACAGCAACAAAAACTTTAATAAAATCATCTGCAACAACAAGTGATGCTGATTTATTGCAAAAACAACAACAACAACATCAACAACAACAGCAGCAGCAACAGCAACAAGAACAGCAGCAGCAACATCAACAACAACAACAAATTCAACAGCAGCAACAGCTACCACAATTACAACAACAAATTCAACAACAACAATTAGCACAACAACAACCACAATTACAAGAGCAGCAGCAGCAACAACAACAACAGCAGCAACAACAATTAGCACAACCGCAATTACAACAGCAGCAGCAACAACAACAACAGCAGCAACAACAATTAGCACAACCGCAATTACAACAGCAACAACAACTACAACAACAGTCACATCAATTACAACAGCAACAGTCAAGTACCGATGATCTATCGATATACGATATTATATCAGTTGTGTCACAAGCACATCATTTTTATTGTACATATACACTAGAGCGTACAAGAGACTTAGTTCGAACACCATTGGCACCAACTGATGGGAATGAGGTTTGTGAGGTATTTGTTACTTGTTTCTAATTTAATTAAATTAAATTAATTACATTACAATTGAGCAAATTAATTTCAAGGGCTCGGCATCTATAAGCGTAACTGTTGAACAACAGAAAATATGGTTGTGGCAACAATTTGCAAACCGGCTAACCCCAAGTGTACAGCATATTGTTGAATTTGCCAAACGTGTTCCAGGCTTCACCGATTTCTCACAAGATGACCAATTGATATTGATTAAAGTTGGTTTTTTCGAAGTGTGGCTCAGCAATGTGGCACCCCTCGCATTTGATGAGTCAATAACATTTGACGACGGTGTTTTTTTCACACGTAAACAATTAGAAATTATGTATGATGTAAGTTAAGTGTTTTATTGAATTTGCAAAATACAATTACTTTATTTTTTAAAAAATCCATATTTATTTTTAGAATGAATTCGTAAATGCGTTGCTCAATTTTATAAATGGCCTAAATAGTTATGGTTTAACCGACAAAGAGCACGGCTTATTTTCAGCAATGGTATTATTAGCGGCCGATCGAGCCGGTGTTACTGAACCAAAAATCATCACAAAAACCCGTGAACGTGTGACGGAGGCACTTAGAGTACAAATTGTTAGAACCAGACCGAGTGCACAAAATTCATTGCAAATGATGCCAGCATTAGAAGCTAAAATACCTGAACTGAAAGAAATTGGAAAACTTAATATCATGCACTTGGGTTGGTTACGTACAAAGTGGTCACTGCTAAGACTGCCACCATTATTTGCTGAAATATATGACATTCCAAAATATGAGGGAGAAGTACAATAATTACAAGATAGCAAAATTTAACAAAAACAAATGGACTTTTTGAGTATTACAATAAAAAAAGAAAAAATGTTGTTGCATACTCTGTTGTTGTTGCTTTAATTTTTTCTAATTATCTTTATTAAAATGAAGATAAACAAAATGGAAAAAAAGATTTGTACAGCGCTCAATTTTAACAACCTGTTTAAATAAATAATTTAAACTATATTTACAAATAATATAAAATCAAATAAAATTAATTTTAAATACGTGAAAAAATTTTAAAAATATTTAAAAACATATCAAATTAATTAAATAAATAAACTTAATTATAAACCATAAGAGTAGATTAATTAAATAAACATGAGAATTGTATCTTTGGTGCTGTAATTTAACAAAATTATAAAAAAAGAAACATAAATTGAAATTAAGAATTAATTAAATTCACAAAAATTAATTAAGATAATTATTATGTAATTTATACAATTTTTTATTTTGATTTCTTTTCATTTTATTATTTTACTTTTTTTATTTGAATTCTTTTATTTAGCAAAATTCTTTTTAATTGAGTTTACTTTATTAATTAAATGTTTATAGAAGTAAAAGTGTATGGTAAAGCAAAAAAAAAAAAAAAATAAGGAATATAAATTAAATTAACTTATATATATATATGTATATATATCCATGTTATTCCATTTTAAAGTTAATCTCCAAAGTAGTATAAATTTTTATTAGTTTAATTCAATTTAAATAAATTAAATGTGTCAAATTATATATAAATTAAATTTAATAAAATTAAATAATAATTAAAATTAAATAAATAACACAATCAATTTGATGTAATATTTAAAAGTAAATAATTTTGAAAAGAAAATTTGCCTAATTTATAAAAAAAAGATTATGATTGAGGCAATTAATTAATTAATTATTTAAAAAATGGTATTGTCAACGTTAATCAATACTAGATTATAAATTGTTTATTTAATTCGTTTAACGTTATAAATGGCGATAGTTTAATCTGAAAAGCTTAATAAAAAAAATTAAAAATACTAATTACTATATTTAAAACCGTTCTTAAAGGGAGAGAATAAAAATATTTAAATTACTCAATTTATCCCACCATAAACAATTTTTTTTTGTTAATTAAAAGTCGTTTTTCTCTTTGTCTAAAAAGGAAACAAGTTTTAAAACAAATCCTATTAATTGACAAAATTATAAAATATATATTAGTTAAATTTTTAGTAATTTTAATTTAATTTATTTGCAAAATAAATTAACATTTTATTTACCTGTAAATATATTTTTAAACAAAAGAAAATAATAATAATAATAATATTTCTTTTATTTTAAGTGAATTAATAATTCAATAATATATTAATAATTAAATTAATAAATACAATGCTAGAATGAAAGTTTTACGTATAAAAAATGTTTTTTACAAATAAATAAATTATTTACTTTTTTTTCATTTTTATCTTTATTTGTTAATTTTAGGATCTTTAAAATTAAATTAAATTAAATCATAAAAAAAAAAAAAATTAGCAAAAAAAAAACACAAACCTATGTACAATCAAATTATATTTAAGTTTTAATTGTTATGAGCAAATAATTTTAACTATTATTCTTTGATATTTTTTGTTTTATTTTCTTTTTCAATAATTTATTAAAAATAATTAGGAATTTTTTTTTTTTAATTTTTATTATAAACTATTTACAAAAAAATTATAAATTATCTTTAATGAATAATAATAATAAAAGCCTTAATTAATGTTGTTCATTTATTTATAAATAAATAAATAAAGAAATTATTCTCAGTTTTCTATTATTTATATATTTTGTATGTTGTTTTATTAAAGAAAAAATAACAAATTTATAGAATTTATCAAATGGAAAAAGAATAATATTTTTTTAACTTATAAAATATTTAACAAATAATTAGAAATAATTATTTTTCTTTGCCGATGTTGAAGAATATAAACATAGTGTTTTTAGCTAATTTGGCGGTAAAGAATACTTTCATTTATTGAAACTATAAATCACATTGTTTATACATATGTAAACTTTTTATAAGCAGCTGTTTTATTTTATGAAAAATAAATTGAAAATCTTATTTAATTGTAATTAGGTGATTACTGTTAAATAAAAAAGCAGACACTGTAATACCTTTTAAAAATTAAATTAGAAGAAAAAATAGCTCAAAACAATCGAAATATAAAAATAGATTTAATTTCTCATTTTCTTCACGATTTTTCTTATTCTAATATGATTTTTCATTTTTATTTCTAATCTGTATAATATAAAAAATGTTTCTTTCCAAACAAAACAAATAAAATCATTAAATATTATTATTTTTTAAATTAAACACTCCTTAGCAGACAACAGTCTATCAATAATTTGCTTAAATTTTACAAATAAAATAAATTTATTATAAACGCATTTTGCTTTACAAAACACAAAACATAATAAAAGGAAACAAAAGCCATTCATAAACAAAGTAATCCAGAAGCATAAATACAGATTATACAATCGTTTTGTGGCTCAATTTTCGTTTAGGATTTCTCTCAAGAAAATTCATCCTATTTATTCGTTTTCTTTACGTTTTTTTAAATTATTAAATTAATTTCATATTTATTAAATAAGAAAACCAGAAAATTTAATTCTTAAATTTAGACAGATTTTTTTTTCTTATTTATTTAATAATTTCTCTCTCTGATTTTGTGATTTTTATTTCTTAGTTTCAAATTATACATATGGTCAGTAAAGTTTTTTATTTTCTTTATTAAATGCTTAAATAATTTATTTTTAATAGTTGTCGTCTCTGAATTGTATTTTATTCACATGTGTAGGTGGATTATATTCCTAAAATTAATTATTTTGTGTCTTTTAAACGGTATACTCGTGTGTCAATATACCACTTTTCTTATTTTAATTAAATAAAATCAAATAAGAATAATATTTATAGTAAAATTTAAGTAACTTGGCAGACTATATAAACTATTCATAGTTGCGATGACAGAAAATACTTGACATCATCATCAGTTAACTGATTTTTTATTTTATACATTATTTTAAATTTCATCTTGATGTAGTACAGTTCACAATTAAATTCTTTTTTTTTTTAAATAACCATCCGTTGATTGCTACTTTATTTTATATATATAGAAAAAAATTAAACGTTTTTGATATGATGTAAAAATATTTAGAAAAATTTTATATTATTACATCTACATACATTTTAATTGTTTATGAAAAGAAAATAAGTAATTTTAAAAAATTATATAAATAATAAAATACCGAGAGTAATTTTAGTGTTATTCTTTAATTTATTTCTTTTAATTTTGTTTTCTTAATCTCATAAAAAATTCTCTGCGGCATAGTAAACATAAATTGTTATTTAGTTTGTTAATAGTCTTTAAAGTTAACGTTTATATTCTTACCTGCATATTTACATAAATGCTTAATAAAATTGTGAGCACAATTTTACCTTAAAAAATATTGTTTCAATTAACAGCTTCAAGAAAAGTGTTCACAAAAGGTAAGAATTCTTTTTAAAATTTATTTAAAACGGTTAACTATTTCAAAAGTGTGATTTTTTTGTGTAAACTCCCCTTACTTGTGACGAATTAAATTTTATTAAACTTTTTTATGTGATGAATATAATGAAAAATAAATCGAAATAATAATAATAAAATAGATGAAATAAAAAACATTTATTTTGTGTAATTTTATCGAATTAAAAACACACAAAAAAATAATAAAATGAAAACAAAGTTAGACAAACAAAATTTTATTCATTTATTTTTATAAATAGATGATGAAAAAAAAGAAAAAAACCAAATTTTTCATTTGTAAATTAAGAAAAAAATGTGTTTGTTAACTTAAATTTTTTTCTATTTTTTTATTGTTTTAAATATCTAATAACGTTACTTTTAGTTTGTGTGTTCGCCCTGATAAAAACCTTTTGTACAAAAAAAGAAAATACCTTTGTATTTATTTGTATTTAAAAAAGCATAAAAGAAAGAAATATGAAAATAAAACCTTTGGATAATTTTTTGGGATGTTGTGATCTGGAGGTGGGCGCAAATATTATTGGTTTTTTTGGATTTTTGAGTTCCATCTGTAATATTTTGTCAGGATTATTAGGGGGATTTTCAGATACTGAAAATATAAGTAATTTTATTAAAAAAAAAATTTTTTTTAAATTAAATTAATTCTTATTATATTTTTTTGTGACTAGTTCAGGATTATGTGCCGTCAGGGATGATCAATAATACGGCAATCTGTCTTGGAATTATTGGTATATTTTTGGCATCATTACTGCTTTTTGGCACGTACAAGGTTTAAGGAACATTTTGATTTTAACATCTAACTGAAATTAATAAATAAAATTGAATTATAGAAAAGGCCATCGTTTTTGTTACCCTGGCTGGTTTTTGATGGATTTTTTCTGGTTGTGTTTATTATACTTACCATTGGAAGTGTCTTTGTTTTTATATTTAAAGGTTTTGTAACCGTTGGATTTACATTCTTTATACTGTTTGCTGCTCTTTTTGGTAAATTTTTATTAAAAATAATTTTCTTTTTTTTGCATTTTAATAATATCTTAATTTTTCAAGGCATACTTCTTTATTTATGGTTCTGCATTTATTCATTATATTTTAAACTTAAGGAAAACAATTAAACTAAAAAATTTCTTTAAATTTTGCCATTAAATTACATCAATTTTAACTGAAATATATAAAATAAATTTATTCAATAATTAAGGTTTCTTGATTTTTTTTAATTAAAACAGTAAAAATAGTTCAGAATTTATTAGCTGTAAGAATCTTCAAAATTGCTTTTTATTATATTTTCTACACTTTTTGAAAATCTCGTCATTCGTATAGCACTCACAATATTTTGATTTAATAAAAAATTATAAATTATAAAATACAATAACTGGTAGGTAACAAATACATATGTAGCACTTTTATCTCAATCAAGTCAAAAAAAAAACTATATTTTATCAGTTAATATTCACTACACAGCCAAAACAAGTAAAAATAATAATTTTTTGTGCTTTTCAAATTTTATGTTAAATAAAAATCAAAAATTTAGTAATTCTGTATATTATATATTTTATTAGTATATCATAAATTTAATCAGTTTAAGTTCGTTAATTAATTGAAAATATTAATTGAACTGTTTTATATATTTGTAACAGTAATTCTTATTCCAATAACGAGTTTAGCAACTAACATCGTTTATTAGATTTGAGAGTTTTTATTAAATGCTTAGAAACATAAACATATTTATATAATTCATATATTTAAATATTTATATGTATATATTAATAAAAAATAAGTAAAACATTAAATGGATAAATATGTACTTAAATAAAATTTATTTCTATTAATTGAAAGAATAAATTATTGCCTTATGAATTGTGTGAATTAATTACTAGGATGGCGTTATAGTTCTTTAATTGCATGAGTAGCAATATTTTTTTTTCTATACTTGGAAAATGGAGTAAGTATAAATATTATCCTTTACAAATCCATTATCTGCAATTTTCTAACACATTTTATAAAGAAGAAGATACCTTACACTATCCATTTTTTCAATATTTTATTCTTCGACTGAATAAACTGTAAATTTTCATGTTCTTTTGTAACTGTTTCATTCACTGTTTTTCAACAATTATCATAATTAGGTATTTAATTTGAGCAAAGCTTAGATTGGTTTTTAAATAAATAATAATAAGTTAAAATCAAACAAATAATATAATTTTAATCATCAGAATATCTATGCAAATATATCAAAAAAAAAAAAAAAATAAGCAAAAGGATATAAATTTCCTTTTCTTAGCATTTTCGTTAAACATATATTAACTGAAAGAGCACCAAAAAATGTTTAATATTTATCTTTGTTACTTCATAAAATAATCAAAATTATCAATAGATTTACAATAAATAAATTTAATCTATGTTTCACTTTTTTGTGATTTATTTTTTAATTCAACATAATTATATATGCTAACCAATAAATAACAACAGACAAATGAAGGTTTTATTTAAAATAATATATTTATTTATTCTAATTATAAAATTTACCATTTGTAATTATGTGTTTTCTTACTAAAAACAGTTATATAAATAGCAAATATAAAGAATGTTACTCTTAATATTAAGGGTAACATGTTGGGTCCTTGTACTAAAACATACATATGACTTGTTTTCCTGTAAAATTATTTATACTCAATACTAATGTATCTAAAAAATAAGATTAATAAATACTTTTAGCTGCCAATGGACTTAATTGCACTTATAATAAATAATGGAATAATGATAAGAAAAAAAACATCTCTTTCGGAATTCTCTTGATTTACTAATTATCCTAGGCAAAAGCCGACAATATACTGACGCAAATATACCAAGAAAGGTATACCTTGGGTAAAAGTATGGAACCAGAAAAACTTTATCCATAAGTTTGGATCCAGAAACTGCTTTTTACAAATAAAAAAACCAATTAAATTAAATAAATACTTTTTTGACTGACAAAATAGCAAAAAATATACAAATATTGGTGGGTTGTTTATTTATTCAAGAAATTCATTAACTAACTAAAATAATCCAATGCATGCTAAGCCAAAAATTAATGACAATAAAAATATAAATGACCCTAAAGGATCGTTTTTATTAAATAAATTTAAATACATTGGCCAAGAAAAAAGATACATTGCGTATTTTCGGTGTGATTCTTACGAATGCAGTTTTAATAAAATAACGAACTTAAGGTCCATTAATTCAATTTATTTAATACATCCTTATATGATTATTATATTTGTTATTTTATTATTTCAAATTAACTTTCAAATAAATAATAAATTTTTCATACAATTTCTTAGCGAATTATAATAAAAAAAATGAATAATTAAATTTAAAAAAGAAACATTTATTTCACCATAGAGAATTTTTAAGAAATGATTTTTTTTTATTCAAAGTATAAAATAAAAAAAAAAAACAAAACTAAATAAATGCGCCGTAAAGTATTCTAGTACAATTCAATTCTTTGTAGCTAGCAATGTGAAATGACGAAATTAATTTATGGTAAACGCGTTTGTAGCTGCTTATAAAATGAATAGACACAAATCCATATGTATATCGAAATACCTAAAAGAAAAGAAAAAGTATATATTTTATTAATAGAAAAATATATTTCAAAAATTCATACTAAAGAATATAATAAATATAACGAGTACTCCAAAACCAACACCGATTGAATGAATGAAGCATACTACGGTTACAAATATTCCACAGGCGATTCCTATGACTATTGTTATCGCTGTAATAGTCAAATATGCAAACACAAAAGATCTTTTTTTCTGTGAAAATATTAAAACCAAATTAATAATAATTAAATAAATAAATAATAAATTTCTAATAAAAAATAACTAACCTGATAAGCACCCATTGCTAGCAAAATACAGGCTACAAGCTCTATAACAATGGCAATAATTTGGGCAGGGAGATTATTTAAAACCGAATCTAATAAAAAAAACAAATATTTAATTGTTAGTCTAATTAATTTTTTCTTTTATTGTATTTATTAACATTTACCCTGTCCCGCATTATTTTGTGGCGCAAATAAATTTAGAAAAGACAGTATACTACCTATTATACCAATTATCGATATTATTTTTGAACCCTTTTCCAACTCACAACAGCAACAAAACTTTTCAACAGTTTTCATTTTTTTTTGTTGACTTAACTTTTAAATAAAATTTTTCTTAATCCTTAAGAACTTTTTCACTACACGAAACTGAATCATAAACTAAATAGAAACAAATAATATGAGAATAAAATAATTATACAAAAAAAAAGTCACGCCCGTCCACTTGATGATCAATATATTTTACAAAAAAATTGTGCTTAAAACAGCAAAAACTAATAATAATCATTAATATGTTTAAATATATAAACAAAAAATTATTTAAATAACTTTTTCTCAACACAATAAACTAACACGATACACATATAGAACATATAGAACTTTGTTCTTTATTCTACGATTTTTAAGGATTGGTTGCTGTAAATTTGAATACATAAATACTAAATTATAACGAAAAAAAATCATGACTTTGTTACACACAATTAGGGGAATTCAAAAAAAAAATTCAAAACTAAACCGATAAGCATATGTAGACCAGAAAAAGATAAACTTTTTTAAATATCGCGTTATTTTATGTTTTATACCAACACGTGCAACCAATGCTTGCACGGTTAACAATACAATACCGTACAAGTAGCCATACATATACTTACTTCTTAATAAACAATATTTTTTCCGTTTACAAATAAAAATTAATAAAATTAGCGGTACCAACTTCGAATGTAAACAAAAAAACAGTTTGATTTCAATATCGTAATCTTTTTTAAATCCTAGTATTCGCATAGTGCTATCTATAATATAAAAAAATTCCTTAAATTATTTTAAATTGAAAAACGAAAAACATTATTATATGTATTTATAACAACTATTGTAATGTAAAAGTAACTATAATTTGTTATATTGGCCATTTGGGATTGGTGCTAGGTGTGTCAGACATTCTTAATAATTATATATACACAATGAATATCCCTGCAAATTATATATTTTGAGTAAATTCTCCTTCAATTATTTGACTATTTATTATATGGGAAATGTTTAGCATAGAATTACTTTGTAAATAAATAATTGAATGTAAACAGAATTTAAGAAAGAATACAAAAAAAACTGAATAGTAGGTGTTTCGCCAAAATGTTATTAAAAGAATACACGTGAAGTCACAATTAAATTGCGTCATTTATTTTTTAATTACGTTAATTTATTTTAATTGAAACAAATATTATTTATTTGAAACAATGATATCATTTCTCCGTTTTGTCTTGTAAAGTCAGTTACAATGACAGTTTTAAATTAAATTCAGTGTTTCACCTTGTATTAAATACGTTTCTGTATTAAAAGTTCATTCAGCCAAATAAAAACAAAACAACAAACAAGTTTTAATTTTCCTCTTTAATTTTTATTTAATTTTTTGTTGCAATTAATTTTTAGTTTTTTTGATAATATAATTGGTTAAATTGGTGTGTATTTTTTTATTTAATAATAATCAGCTTTATTTTAATATTTTTACATATTTTATAAATAAAAAATGAATACATAAAACGCTGTTTGAGTAACAAAAGATGAATACATGTGGTTTGCTGAGGAAAAAAAGGGCCAAGGTCACACATACAATATGTATATGAATGTTTAGAAAAAGCAAGAGTCACAAATAAAAGTATATAAAGCTCAATTAAATAATATACATATGTTTTATCAAAATACAACAGACAGAATCTGTTTTAATTTAATTAAGACTCATCAAATTTGTAAAGTAATAGCAAAAGAAATACATTGAACATTTAATTACTTAACTAATTCTTTTTTATTAAATACCAAATAATCAGAGTGTATAAGAGAAACTGAGTACGAAATAATCATTTTAATAAAAAAAAATCATTATAAAAGAATTAAAAAAACAAAACCTTACAATAAATTAATTAATACGCAATTAATTATTCTGTAATTTTTTTTTTTTTGTTATAAAATTAATTATTACATTTATTTATGGACTAAGCCGCTTATAGTATGAGTAAACACAGACCCATAGATAACAAATAATGACTGTAAAGAATAAAAATAATTTATTTTTAATTATTTAATAATTATATTTTCATAATTAGAGTAAACAATGACTTACTATAAGAGATTATAGCTGCAATTAATATACCAAATGCTGGACCAATTTGTCCGTCCAATAGAAACGATATAAATTCAACAATAACACCAACTATTCCAATAATAATTAAGATTGCAGTTACAATAACCCATGGTAATACGAATGTAGGTCTTCTCTGTTATATTAATATTTAATAAAAAATTACTTTACTTTTCCTTTCAATTTGTTTTCATTATTTACCTGAAGAGTACCCAGTAATAAGAAAATGAACAAAATTAATTGTATTACACCACCGGCAATTTGACCACCAACAACACCAGCTTAAATGAATTAAATAAAAATATTAATTAAAAAATATAATAAATATTTAATAAATAATTACAGTTTTGAGTTCCAGCACCAGCAAATCCAGAAATCGATGTCAGTGCACTTAAAACAATACCAATAATGGCGAAAATTTTTGTACCAAACTCCAAATCACAACAGAAACAAAATTTATCCACTGTTTTCATTTTCTTGATGTAAATTCTTTAAACTTCTTTATTTTTAGTAATTAATAAGCACGCGTGCTATATACTTGAAAAAAAAAAATAAATAAAAATTACTTTTGAAAAAAACTGTATTTATATATCGAAGCATACCAAATTCTATTTATAATATCGTTTAATATATATTTGTTTATGTGAGTTAAGAAAATATTAAATAAAACGCAAAGATCGCGTATCACAGGACAAGAATATAAAGCTTAAAATAAATATATATATATAAATAAATATAAATATGTTTATGGCTTAGAATTCAGAAATAAAGTGGAATATATGGAATTAAAACATATAAGTTTTTTAACGAAAAAATATTTACACATATAACACATTTAAACAATTCAGATCATAATTGATGGTTAATTGCTTTTTCTTTTAATAACTGACAAATTAATAATTATTCTTTTTATTATAATAAAATTAAAAAAAAAATTAACGACTGTGAAAACGCGGCAAAAAATAAAAAACTTAACGCGATTATGTCATTATTGAAATATTTCGTATTTTATTTTTATTTATTTTTTTAAATTAATTATGCTGCTATTACTTTGGTTGTTTTTAACTTTTCTATAAATTAAAATAAATTTTTTACTACTTTTTGGTGTAAATATTTTTTAATCAAATATCGATAGTGGTAGTAGTTTACTGGTATAAAATATCATCACGGATAATTCAAATAAAATTTCAAGGTTTTCACTCTAATCACCGATGTTAAAACGTTTATAAATTTTACTTGTTTCTTTAATTCATTTATTTATTATTTGATTTATTAAAATTTTCCAATTGTTTTTAACACAGTGACTGCATTTTCAGTAATTTTTATTATAACTATGATGTCAGCAGTCTATTAAAGTTCTTTTTGCGAAAGTTTTACTGAATTTAATAAACAACAAAATTACTTACAATTTTACGATAAACTGATCTTTTTAAAAATTTGAATGATCAATCTAAAAATTAATTACAATTTCACTAATAAACTGCTATTGTGCGTTTTAAATAAAACTTAACGCTTCTTGATACAAAACTATACTAAACTTATATACTAACTTCACGGTAAAATAATAAAAATCTGAAAAAACTGGTCACAAACAATATTTATTTATTTTTGGAAACACACATTTTGTCTGTGTATCCGTATACACTCTGATGGATATTTAGCAGTATAAAGAGTTTCTTTTGTTTTTAATTAATCAAAATATATAGTATTTTATTTTTTTTTCGTTACAAGTCACAAACTAAATATATAATTTCATTTTCACTAAGTCTAGTAGTAGGTGGTAAGCATAAAAAAATTTAAGATATTTATATTATTAATCCAATACATTTAATAATACTCTATAATTAAATAAAAATTGGCTAATATTCGACAAATTAATAAAAAAATAGACGAACATTTTTATTTTTATTGGTTTTACGACGCATACAGCATGGTTCATAAATTCATATTGTTTATAAATTTAAGTCCAAACAAACAATTTAGATAATTTTTGTAAATTATTTTTCTGTCTTTTCTTATAAAAAAAGAAATGTGACGAGAACAAAAATTGCAAACAAATATCAACAAGTATTTTATGTCAACAAGTGTTTATGATTAATTCTAAAGCTAAGAAAAAAAAGTTGAAAATAAAAACAAAACTGAAATAATCCCTTAAATTGGATTAAAATCATTAAACTTATGTATTTATGCTTATGAACCAACCAGTTTCAGTATTTTTTAAATAACTTTTTTCTATACGCTTTAACGAAACACAAATAACAACAATATTGATGTTTTTTTTTTAAATAATAATAATAAGGAATAAAAAAAGGTGCGGTTTTCATCGACAATCGACATACTGCGATGTTAACACGATTTCATATATGTATTTTTATACAGATATTTTGAAAAAAGAGTAACATCTTAAAACCTGAAGTAAACATATGGATTACCGCATGGAACACATAAGCAAGTTTGTTTTGATGTAGCGCTGTGTTTACAAACTTCATTTAGTTCATTTAACTCGCTTTTTATTATTGCTATCCGTTATCCATTACTATCCATCACAGTATAATTTTCTACTTATTGCTTCTCTATGTAATCATAGATAGCAGTTTTGTCGGCAGTAGATTGCTGCAATTGTATGAAAAATATATAATATTTTTTGTATAAGCTAAGTATGCTGCTCGAATGAAATGAAATTTTAACGAGATCTCAAATCTCTCCAGTGAAATAGTCGTTAAAAAGTTGTGAAAAGAAATTGTGGAGAGAAATTTGACACATTTGTAATTTAACACGATAATGACACATTTGTGTTTTTTCAACTTTTTTCAGAAAAATTTATTTCTTCATTTAATGTTCTGAACATGTCATCAAAGTGAAAATTTTCATTTCTGATTTCACAGTGTTAAATTTGTATGAAAAATTCATTTCTGCATAGCTGCATACTTAGCTCTAGTAATTAAAAGAAATTTATTTTTTTTTTTAAATTAGATTTTGCTTTAAAATGAAATAATTTATTTTCTCTAACTCATATGTGGCAACATTTGTATAGTTGTTTTACTATTAAGATTTTTTTATAATTTATTCATAAAATCAACAAGTTGTTTTTCCAATAAATGTGAATTTAAAATTATGACAATAATTATTAAATAATTAAAGTAATTATATAACATTACGATTTTATTGTCAGTTATATATACTTTCGTTATGATTTTGGGTCAATATAATTTACTGCTAGTATAAGTAGGGATGAAAAGTTAGTTACTGTTTAGTTTAGTGTTTTAGTTGAATAGTGATATTTTTTGAATAGTTTGATTTATTTTTAAATGATTAAAAATGTTTTATGTACAATTAAAATTAAAATTAATTTTTATTTTATTGTTTTTTATGATAAATTATTCATTTGGATTGATTATAAACAAATCGTGTCCAAACATACCGGTGCAATATATAACACCAAGTTTATTGGATACTCTTTGGTTCGCGAAATATGCACTCTCATCGAGTCCTGAATTTAAAAATCCATTGTACTTTTCTGAGTCTACAGATAATCTCGATTGTATAATGTATCATATTATTGAAAGTAGTAATAACAACAGTTTTATATTAGATATAAATAATGGTTTTAATGGTTATAAAGCATCAATTGAATTGCTTTATGCTGATTATAGTATTGGCGACTACACAATTAAATACAATCCGCAATTAGAAAGAAAATGCTCATATTTGTTACAAAAGAAAATACAACTAGTTTACGCCAAGCCTCATTGTATTGTCTTTTGGACGTGCAGCAATTTATCAGAAAAATTAAGTGATCAAGCAGCAATTATTTTAGAATCTTCCCTGGAAATGAAATATTATTGTAATGTTACAGAAATAATGAAGATACTAGACAGATTCCTAAGTGAACTTACCAAACCTGGAAAAAGTAATTGCGAAGAACCGTCTATAAAACATATAACATTTTGCGAGACACAGAACATATTTGAACAATTTAAATTTTTCTTTTTTATGGTATTTATATGCCTTTTAATTTCATTTATTTTTTATAATATATGCGACGGTGTAGGACATAAAGAAGGTTCCGAAGAAAATTTATGAAAATTCACAAAAAGCTACTTTTTCAGCTTTACCTCTCTTTTAATAGAGTGCGTTACATACGTGCTGAAGAATAATATTTTCTTTTTTTAAGTGACTTACATGTTTCTGATTCTGACATAAAAATATAAAATGACAGCTGTCACCTGTTCACCGTATTGGGTACTGGGTGTATTTCTTTTATCATAAATTTTTTCACTAATTTGAAAATTTTTATTTGAATTTGATTTATAGTTATTTGTATAAAAATGATAATTATATTTCGTAAATTTAATTTTACATATTAAATGTAAGAACTAAATTGTTTTGCTGTGAAAAAATAAAATAAAAATACACATAATTAGTTTAAATTAAATTCGCGTTTTTTTATTGCTATTTAGTATTATTGAATAATATATATATATATATATATATATATATATATATATATATATATATATATTTTATATATACATTTCCAATATGTAATTGTTAACAAAATGATTCCATTTTATTTATAACCTTACAAACATAAATATATATATATTATTTTAAATGATAAAATAAATACCATGGACTACGAGTATCAATCCTTTAGAAAAAATATTGACATGCATAATAGATGCTGTGGTGGACGCGCTTGGTGTGTTCAGGTAATTATGATCTATTTTATATTATAATCTATAAAGAAAATTTAATAAAACTAAATTTATGTTTTTTTATCGTTTTTAGGATATTTGTGGTATAATATGTGCAATACTTACATGGTTTCTGATATTGTACGCAGAATTTGTTGTTATGGCTGTAATACTATTACCAAATCCATATCCCATATATAGTACTGTTAATATGATCATATTCAATATGCTAGCATTTTTAGCATTCACATCACATCTTAGAACAATGTTTTCCGATCCAGTGAGTTGTTTATGCGCCTATTAAATATATAATTGTGTTTTATATTCCATTTAATTTAATTTGTGATTAGGGTGCAGTACCAAAAGGCAACGCAACCAAAGAAATGATACAACAATTGGGTTTTCGCGAGGGACAAGTTATTTTCAAATGTCCAAAATGTTGTAGTATAAAACCAGAGAGAGCACATCATTGTTCCGTGTGTCAACGTTGCATACGTAAAATGGATCATCACTGTCCATGGGTTAATAATTGTGTAGGTGAAAGTAATCAAAAATATTTTGTTTTGTTTACGGTAAATAAATAAATAATAAAATTGTTTATACATTATTATAAAGAGTTAGTTAAATATTATAATTTAATATAATTACCTAAACAGTTTTATATAGCCACAATATCAGCGCATGCAATGTATTTAGTTATTAATCAGTTTGCACAGTGTATAAGACATGAGTGGAGGGATTGTTCAACATTTTCACCACCCGCCACAGTGATATTTTTATTATTTTTAACATTTGAAGCTTTGCTGTTTGCCGTTTTCACGATGATTATGCTTGGTACGCAGTTAAATGCAATATTTAATGATGAAACTGTAAGTAGAATTATTATATTTTTATAATTTAGTTGTTTTTATTGAATGTGTTTTTTTTTTGTTGTTGCAGGGTATTGAACAGTTAAAGAAAGAGGAAGCTAGATGGGTAAAAAAATCACGCTGGAAGAGCATACAATCGGTTTTTGGACGTTTTTCAATATTTTGGTTTTCTCCATTTTCACAACCAGCAATTAAAAAATCAAAAGTAGAAAATTGCTTGTATTCAGTTTAAATAAATTGTAAAATTTATTTTTATTATTATTTTATTATTTATTTAATATTAAAATTACGTTATTTGTAGAACATAATAACATCTTTGGTTATCTTAAGCATTTTTCATTACTTGTAAGAATTCAAATAAAAATAAAGTCGTTAAGTTAACTGAATTTGCAACAATAATAAAATATTATAATTTATATTTAGCAATACGATATTTGTTTAAGAAATTAAATATTAAATATATATATATATATATATATATATGCTTATGATGAAAGAACTTTTATTCCTTCTTTTGTATTTATATAACGGATTATTTTATTAAATATTATTTCTCGTAAATAATTTTATTAGCGCCATTCACTCGATTCAAATATTTTTTATCATAGACGAACGCGTATTACACAAATAAAATTCTATAATTTTCTGTTATCTTCCATACGATTTTATTTACTTTATGTTTGTATGTAATCAGCAAACAGATTTATAGATAATTATTAATTAATAAATTCGAATTTTCATTATTACTCAAATGTTTGTATCTTGTATATAATATTAATTTTTTTTACATACATAACAAAGTGCAAAGAGACGGAATTAAAAAAATAAATCCAAATACACAAATACATTCGTATTTATTGTTATATTTAATTTAAATAATTATTATGTGTTGAATAAATAATTTGTACTTATTGTCATTTTGTTACCAATAAATTAATTGTTTATTACAACGAATGATTTTTATTAATAAAAGGAGCAAAAAAGGATTCAATTGTCTTTATTGTTTATTTTGTTTTATGATTTCACATTTTTGTTTTAACTTTAATTCTCATATAAAGCATTAATAAATTAATAGGCTTAATTTTTATTGTAACAAAATTGAATGGAAACTTGTTTTGGAATTAAAACAAATGTATTTACTTTTTTATTAAAAAGAAATACTGTACATTGGTTAATTGTTGATTTTGCAATGTTTTAACATATTTTAATTGTAGTTTCGAGAGTTATTCAACCTTTTTAAAAATTAAACAAATACACTTAGCAAAAAATTATTTATTACTTTAAATAAATAATTAAATTTTGAACATTAACTCTATGTTTACCATTGATATATATATTATATAATTTAAACAAATCACTTGGCATTTATTAATAAAAGAACAGAAAAAAATTAACCTGCATACAGTATTTGTTATAACAATAATAATTATAATATTTCTATAACATAACACAATTATGTAGTTTAATAGGTTTTTATTATGTAAAAATTTAAAACAATTACCTCATAATAAAACAGCTACAATTAAACTATACATAATACATACATTCTGTTATTTTATTTTAATTTTGTTTTGGCTTAGCTGTAACAGCACATGTTTACCATGGTTTTTAATTAATTTATTTTTATTATTTAAATAACTTGAGCTTTACATTTATAATATTGTTGTTTGTCGAACCAATTCAAATAACATTCGTGCTCTCTTCTATTAACAGAGAAAGTAATTTTTTTTCAACATTTGTTTTATAAATATAAAAACGAGAAGCAATAGTAGCTGCGTCGGTGCACCAGCAAAATTGTGCTTTTTGCTACAAGTATAATTAGAATTAAAATTTTATACAAATTGTGATAAGACATTTAATGTAAAGGTTAAAGTGATATAAGAATAATACTTAACTTAAACGTAAGTGAAACATTTTTTATTATTTTTTAGATGATGAAAACTGTGTTATATTTATTCGTTGCGGTAATTTGTGTTAATATGGCTAATGGACGTCCATATGATCCGACTGACAAGGAAATAGCAACTGTTTTACCAGAACCGGGCACATTTGAAGCGTTTTATCCAAAGGCAATGCAAGGTATACCAAATGGCTCAGTAAGAGCTCCACACGGGCATGGCAGCTTTTATAAACATCGTAATCCAGCACTTATTGATACAAAAAATTCCGCAGCATACGGTTATCGCTTTGATGGTAAAAGACGTTTTAATTTTTAATTAATGAAATTATTCGATTTATGGAACACACAAACATGTTTTTACAAATATAACTGTTATGTAATATAAATGAAACTTAATAAAAAAAAATTAATTTTATAAATAAAGATGTTATTTTCGTTTCTAAAATATTTTACTTTGACAAAAACTAATAATAATGTTCTTGTAGGAACTTAATAAACAAAAAATATTGTAACATATTATTAAACAAATCACCCAAAAATTAAAACAAAAACGATATTTTTCAAAATTACTGGTAGAATAAATAATTATTTTACGCAACACAAGCTTCCAAGAGGGTGAAAGAAAAAAAAACACAACAACAAAAACTGAGAAAAATAAGAACTTTTATAGATATTAATGCCCTGCTGTGTCCACTGTGATTATTTAAAAAAGGCAAAACAAAAAGAAAGAAAGAAAATCTAAACAACGTTTTAATGCACGATGAAAAAACTATGTATTATTGTTGTAGTTTGTTAGTTAAAGAAAAGAAAAATAATAATAATGACAACGAAACTTGTGGTACGTTTTAATTTATTGCTGCTTATAATAAATATTATCTTGTAATTCAAAAAACCAGATAAAAATATAACATACTAAAGTTGTTTAACAAAATGAATTTTTTTTTTTTAAAACATGGAAAAGATTTTTCAACCGGTTCACGTTGTCGTTTTTTCTCGATTAGACATATGCATATGTTTAATTTTATTCTCACAATACCGAAAAAAAGTTATGTATAATATTTAAAATTATCAATACCACTTAATATCTTTTCTTTTCTTTTTAATAAAAATAAAATTGTTAAATTGGTTATGTGTTATTTTTAATCTGTTTAGTGATTTTTTATCTTTTTCTTGCTTTTTTTTGTAAAATTTTATAATTACAATTGGATACTATTAAAAGAAATCGTCAAGCTTATTAATAGGAATAATCAATGGATTTTTTATTTGACAAGTAAAATACCAAATAATTATATTCAATAATTTATTTATTTATTTTAGATATCAAGTGGTGATTAAGGAATAATACACTTTGAATAACATTTTCATTTATTTTTAATATGTTAATAAAATCAAAATAATTTAATTTACTAAAATTTAATTTATAATGATTTTATTATAGAAAACAAAAATTATTTTTAATGACAGGTTTCCTATTATTATCCAGTGTAAAGGAAGTGAAGCGGCGAATATCAATAACAGAAACAGAAAAATATGAAAAAGAATATTTACCAAATTTCTTATTCAGTTTTTTTGTCCTTCGACTTCAATAAACCTTATTAAAAGCTAACTAATAATAATAAAAATTAACGGAATAGTGAATCAAATGTATTCATCAATCCTTTAACACATATGAAAACTTTCAATTAATTATCTGAAAAGGTTAAAATATTATTAATTAAAATATGAGGCTAAAAATTCCTTTTTTTCTGGTTTTTATTTAAAAAAAGTGTTTAAAATGAGTTTATAAATATTTTGTAACCTTTTTTATCTATTGTAAATTATCCTCCTTAGATCTTTGCACCATAAAATGGAATAATAATAATAATAATAATAATAATAATAATAATAATAATAATAATAATAATAATAATAATAATAATAATAATAATAATAATAATAATAATAATAATAATACTAAAAAATAAGGTCTACAAAAAAAATATACCCCAGAAGACTAGATTGCTGTAGTCTAATTAATTATAAAACGGATAATAGGGAAAAATTATCAGATGCTTTTGAGTGTTGTTACCGTATAAAAAATATCTTTAACCGCAAAACATAGTCATTTGCAAAAGATAATTATAAAAAATAATACCAACAAATAATTCCGGGGTTAAAAAAATAATAATATATTTTTTAGACTCTTACACAAATATAACTTAATTAAATTTTAAATTTAATTTAATTTAATTTAATTTAACTTAAATTTTTTTCCATATATATTTTATCAACTTTTTACTATTTTATTACTTTTCATAAAATAAAAAATAGTTTATTGATTGAAATCAATTTTCCCGTTTTTCTTTTTTTTTATTTCTACATACATAAAAGGTCTTTGCTCTTCATGTGCGCCCACCAATAATTATACCATGAAAATATGTTAATTTATTCATAATGAAAAACATAATAATTATTCGTTATTTATGTATGTGATTTTGATAAATTTGATTACATATAATAACACATTTTTACATGTTTTATACTCTTGTTTGTACAGCAACAATAAACGATGACCATGCCAGATTGTCCTCTAGTAAATTCAAGAAATTTTCTATAAAAAAAAGAAATCATTTTCTAGAATATAATAAATCGTTTTCATTCCAATTTTAATTGTGATGAAATATAAATTTTTTTATAACAACAGATGCTTATTTAGATTAACAAATGAATTTTTTCTTTATCCATTCTGAATTTATTATATATATTAACAACTTAATACAATGCAAGAGCAGCTACTAAAACACTTTTTATATGCGGGTGGTTAATTGGGAAAAAAATTAAAAAGAAAAATTCGTTCACTTAATTAGAGTATACAAATATCTTTGAAGTCTTTTTCTAATTATAAAGTTTCTTTCACAATCAACAATTAAGTAATTAAGCAAAAAAATTCACATGAAAATTTTTAAAAGTAACAATTTAATTATCGTTTCTACGTTAATAATAACAAGTAGACAGGCAGACAAATAGTGCTATAATTTATTCTTCTCTCAAAAAGAAGCAAAAAACCTTTGATTAAAAGTAAGTAAAATGTTAATGTATATCAATTCTTTCAATAAATCAATTACTTTTCATAATATTTAATTAGATAATAATGATTTAAACAAAGAAAATATTATATTTCATAAATTTATATATACATTCTTAGATTCAAATTATCTTTAAAAAATGATCATTCGATAAATTGAAATCAGTGAAAAAAATAATAATAGGAAAAAAAAACTTTAATTATTGAATAGTTTAATCAAGAAAAGAGAGAATGAATAAAAGAAAAAGATTTTTTTCAACCAAAATTTATATTAAACGTGTTTAGTTTTATTATTAATTCAAATAGATATAATGTGTACAAAAAAAAAAAATAAAACGAACAAAATTCCTGTAAAGCCTAAATCAAATCATGACAATTTAAAAGAAGATTAAAACTGAATAAAATCCCTCTTTAATAATAACAATTATGACAACCTGCGCGACAACATATTTTTTTTTATACGGAAAAGGAAGACAATTTTTTATTATTATTATTATTATTATTATTATTATTATTATTATTATTATTATTATTATTATTATTATTGTTTTTTTTTTTATTTTAAAATTGTTTGTTGATATATTTATTGTTAATTAGGTGTAAGGTTATTTACAAAATAATTTTGTAAACATAAACGTTATTCTACTTTGAGTATAATATGACAGTTAATTTTTCTATTTTAGATTATATCACTGAAGGAAAGTATTTGTCTCTATTTAAATGTTTAATTATTGTATAAACAACTGCTTTTGAAAGTATTTATGTGCTATAAACATTTTTATTTGTTTAATATTTAAAGGATACTTAGGCTAACTGACGGATCTGTTTACATAAAAAAAATAAATATTTAATTGGTTTTTAGCTTAGTTTTGCCGCGGTTAACATTGATATAATATTATTTTTTAATTTTATTATCTAAATTACTTTCAACAATTTGCTAGTAAATTAAATACTTTGTCTTAATGTCATGAATCTTGTTTACTTCACAATACCAAAGCAAAATATTTTTAAAAATTTCAAAAAAAACTTTATCTTCTTTATTCGATAAAAAAAATTATTTTTATACCTTTAATATAATTCATTCGTCAATGAAAACTAACGGTCTCATATTGTTGATAATTACAGGTAATTTTCCACCTTAAATATATTCAACATTTTATTAAACATATAAAAACATTTTAATAAGAATAAAGATATACTATAAATAGTTTGCAGATAACTTTAAACTCCATCGTTTTAGATAATTACAAGTAGATTTTTCCATTTTTATTATAGATAATTAATTGTTTTTAACTGTCGATGTTAAAAATATGTGTTAAAATCCTAAACATAAAACAATAAAAAAAATAAAAAAATAAAATTTTTATTACAATAAATTTTGGAGAAATTAATTCCATTTTTAAAAAAAACAAGAAAATGAACGTTGTTTTTTTTTTGTTTTCCTATAAGTATATATAAATACATAAATCATTTAAAAAATCATTAATATTGGAAAAATAAAGTAAATAAAAAACTCTTTTTATTGATTTTTTGACTTCTTAACATTGTATTCTGATAAATATTTGTTACTGTCAGTATATAGTCAATATACAGTGAATTGTTTTAATTATGGCCTATCCTCTCTATTGCCATTCAATTTCGAATCTCACGCGGTAATAATAAAAATGCTGGGATAAAAACAAATAGAAAACATCAATAAACAAAAACAATATTTAAAAAAAATGTTTAAACACAAAACGAAACAAAATCTTTAAATTTTTCATTCTGTTTCTTCGCTGGTAACAATAAAAAAACACAAATAATGAAAGGAAGAACCGAAAGAAAAAAAAACATTGAGTAACGTCTAAATTTAAAGTAAGGTTTTGTAGTTAATAAAATAGAAAAAAAAAAGATTTATTAAATGGATTTTCGCTCAATCATTAATGTGCGGCAATATTATTCCTTTGATCCAATGAGAAAAAAAACATGGATAAAAACGAGCACAAAGCCATACCAACACACGCCACAAATAAACCCAAAAAAAAAATCGTATACAGGAACTTCATCTTTAAGCCTTAAAACAAAATCATAGATACATGCAATCAAGTATTACATCAATAAAAAAATTTTTTAATAAAAAATAATAAAAAAAAAACAATTTTCAATTCCTTGTAACCAAATAGAGATGTTGATATTGCTGCTGCTGCTGCACTGGTTCTTCCATTCATGTCATTCTCTTCATAAACAATTTGTCTATTCATTCAATGGTTATAAAGTAAATTAAAACAAAATTTAATAATAATAATAATAGAGCGACAAAAGGTAAGTCTATAAATATATTATACAGATAGGTTTTATGAATTATATATTATTTAATTAATGTAAAAACAGGCGAAAATGCAACACAATACTGTACAGAATGAGTAGAGTAAGTTCATTGACATTTCAACATTTTTCGTAACCATTACTACCCACTTGTTTTATAAAAAAATGAGAATTACTTCCTAATTAATTACAAAATATATAAATGAGGATTACTTCTTAATTAATTACAGTAAATGGGTTAAAATTTTTTAATTAAAAATATTTTCATATTTGTTTAAATAGTTAAAATATAATAACATCCTGGTGGTCCCTTTTAAACAACATGTGATTTAAAGAATGGAAAAAATATGTTTTTATTATTCAATTTATTAAAAGTGAAATATCATAAATTGTGCTTTATTTAGGGCACAATAGGAATGACTAGACATTTGTTTAGTTCATCAAAATCAATTTACTTTATCCAAAAAAAAAAATTGAAATAAAGAAGCTGAAATATAATTAAAAAGTTTTCGATGGTGGCTGAGTGAAAATATAAATAATTTTTCACTGGTCTCTTATATTTAATCCTAAAAGAAAGGATTAAAAACAAAAAAATTCATTATTGACTAAATAGATTGACTGATGAGGTTTGCTCCTCCCAATTTAATGCGCACAAGTTAGTCGATCTTTTTTCGTTTTATTTTTCATTTGTTTCTACTTTGCCCAACCGACTTAAACCTGTTTTTTTTTAATTTTATGGAATGATAGATTTTGAATATAAACTATGAAAGAAAAAAGTTGAACCTCGACAAACGAATTACTTGAAAGGGTTGTTTGGTTTATTGATGACGCTTGGATCGTTGCATCTATTATACAACTGCAACTAAAAACCAGCGATGCATAGCAGCATCCTATAGGTGGGGATAAAAGATATAAAAGCCAGTCACCAATATCAAAAAATTTATATAAATAAAATTATTTCCCAACCAAGTAGATGAAGAGCAGAGATCGTCATAAGGAATTATTCGTTTTAATAATTTATTATTACTATTTTATTAAAATAAAAAAGTGTATATTCAGTTTATAGTTTAGAACTAAGAAAAAAATAAAATTATTAAAGAATGATTGATATTGGAAAAAACTTGGTAAGAAGTGTTTATTTTTTGCATTAATTAATCAATTAAAGTGAATTAAATTAGATAAGTGATTATTTGGACTAAATAAATGGATACTATTCGTAAACGTGTTTAAAAATTTTTCTAAATTATAGATTCTGCTTATAACATGCTCAATGTCCTGTAATGCGTTCTGGTGGGGAACTACACAGCAAAGGTATATTAAATTAAGAAAAAATGACCAGAGTTGTTATTTTGATAAATGATAAATAAATTAATTAATTTAGCAATAATGAACCAGCGTTAAAACAAGTACCTGTAGGATATTTTAGAACATATACGTATCAGCCAATGACGTTTCAAACGCAATCTCTTACTGGTTTACCTTCATATCATCTATCATCACGACTTGTGCAGTCTCCGTTGGCGACATGGCCGCAAAAGCAAATGCAAATGCAAGCGTCGCTACAAGGACCTCCACAAGTGGCTCCACCATTGCCCCAACAGCCACCACAACAACCGCCACAACAACCATTGCAACCGGCATCACAGCCCCCTCAACTACCACAAATTGTACAACAAGTGCCAAGCTCTCCAATTACAGCCACAACGTATATGACAAGTGGTCCGCAAACAATGACACAAAAAAATGGTGGCCTACCGACTCATGGATTCTCAAATGAAAATGGTTCAACAAGTAATGGAACACCACTGCCACAACCATCTATGATCACAATTCCAACAATATCTGATTTTATGTCGCAACAAACTCAACAGCAATTCTCACCAAATCAATATTATCAACCAATGCGACCAAACTCATATTTAGCGGATCCACTAAATCTTCAATATACCACCAATATGAACTATCAACAAGTGCAATTTGTTCCGTGCATGTGTCCTGTGTCTGTTAGTATAGCTCCAGAAATAATTGCCGATAAACGTTCGGACGAAGTGATTACAGAAACACAAGACCCAGCTCCAGTTGAAGACAAACAAGCATACTAATTCCAAAATCTTATATTTGATTTAAACTAATCTATTTGGAATAGAGAATCCCCTAAGACTTTATTCAATTTTTTTACCATTTAATCAACAAAGAAAATAAAAAAATATCCGAAAAAGCGTTAACATACATAATTTATGAAATTTTTTTATTAAATTTTTATTTTATATGTTTTATATATAGTATAATGTTTTACGATTTAAGCCTTTTAAAACTGATAAATATGTAGCGGTTAATAAAATATAATAATAATAATGTATATTATTACAAAATAACATTTTTAATTTACTCCTTAAAACCCCATGTATGTTAAAATAAAACTAAAATATTTTATAAAAGCACACAATGATAGAGTTTATTATTATTATAATTATAATTATATTATTATAAATCTTCTTATTATTTTACAATTCATTAAAATAAATTTTAATTAAAAGAATTCATTTGGTAATATAGTAAAGGGTTTTTGTTTTGTTTTTTTTTTTTTCATTACAATTAAAATAAAACATTAATTAATGTTTTTTTTTTAAATTTACTGTTAATACATTTTAAAACGTAGTATATTCGTTTAATTTATTTTTTTAATACGATTAATTGTTTATTCATTTAAAGTATGAGTGGTTATTTTTAATTAATTTTTGGTCTGTAAAAAAAAATTTAAATAGTAATATTACTGATTTTTAAAATCCTAAGCAAATCTATTAATCTTTAATTAAAGTTTATAGAATTGTATTTTGCAAGTACAAACAAAATAATTAAGAAATTCTAAATACAACATTACAGATTAAAAATAAATTTTTAAACAGCTTTGTTTTCTTTACATTTCTTCCAGATTAAAATAAAGCAAATAATGTTTTTATTCACAGAAAAAAAAAACTGATTTAAAGAATAAAGCACGCAAAGCATAGCCATTGCATAATAATGCAAAACGTTTTATATACACAGGTGCAACTTGTTTTATTATTTATTTTTTATAAATACATATATAATAAATGTAATTCTATAAAAGAACAAAGTTAAAAGTTAATTGACTGATTGGTAAATTGAATTTAAACTAAAACCAGCAAACATGAGGTTTCTCGCTTTAAATCTTTTATGTGTAAATTAATATTTTGAAAAGTGTTTTTTAGTCACTTTTAAATTGAAATAAAAAAATAACAATGTTGCAAAGATTTCATAAGATCACTTATTTTTATGTTTTACTGGTTTGATGCTATGGATTAACACGACATAGGTAGTAATAAAAATATAATTTAAAACAAAAAAAAAAAACAGAATAATTTTAACAAATCGAAATTATTATTTCCGTGAAGTAAGTGAAAAAAATTTTTAAAAAACATAAATGAATCGGTAAAAAGTGAATTATTTAAACGTAAAGCAATTGTACATTCACATTATACACATAATTTACCAGATGATAATTTTAATTATCGTCCAAGAAGACGGCGCCGATGTCATACACGGCGGCAACGGAGACCTCCACATCGATATTATTCATTAAATAATCGTATGTCAATTACCATGATAATCCCGTAACAATAAACAATGACGAATATAAATATTTTTTTTAAATAAATGAGGATGGCAATACAATTTTTATTAGTAGACAAAATAATAATTATCATAATATTGGTCAATCGATTCGTCATAGTTTTTATGATCGTATGATGCATCAATTAATAATGAACAAAAAAACAATACATACAGTAACGATTCAAACAAGAATTTTTTTAAATTACTAAGCAAATACAAAAGAAATTTTAAATTTTCCTCAAGCAGGACATACGAGGCATTTGTAGCAAAAAAAAAAAATATACAATTAACTATAAAGCACAAAATAATGTAAAAATCACAGATTGGAAAAAGTCTTACGTTGTTTGAACAGGATCCATAGATTATAGCCACCATCCATTAAACCACACATTAAATCAATGTTATCAAATTATAATTATGATAATCTATTGTCTGAGCTAATACCCGAGCAAATTATTTATATACCTGCTGTGCCAGTTTAAATCACTACCTATATATTTCCCTGTTTTAAAAAGCAATTACAAATATAAACAAAAATCTCTCACATCAGTACCTTTGACTAATATTTCTAAAATTGTTTGCCATAGATTTTATGGACATTAAGCTCTTACACACCGTACAATAGATGCAACATTAAATACAATGAACAACGCTGCAATAAATAAAAGGGATTAAATTAAATGACCTAAATAGCATAAAAAGAAACCCATTAGCCTTAAAAAACGGATTAACAGAAAAAATTAACACAAAAACGGCTTACAATGCTTCCATTAAATACATAACACCAATTGGTTACGATTTTAACGACAATAGCATTAAAAAAACACTGTCGCCCGTCAACTACAAATTTAAAGAGGATAATAATAAACCTGTTTACGTGAACAGTAATAAAATTGAAGACTTTGTCGCGCCGCCAATCGTGTCACGATTAAATGAAGGATATTTAAAAACAAATATAACAATACAACCACAAAAAAAATCAATTAAAACTGACTGCTCTCCCATAAACATTTTTACCAATAAAACCAATGACATCTAAGAATTTACAAACACATTATCCAGATATTTGACATGTTACTTTACGTACTGAACTAACTAATATAAATAAAAATATGAATAATAACAATAAAAGATTAGAAAATTTAGACAGAACAAATACCTAGTCAACTGTTCGTGCTACAAAACATAAAAATATAACGAGTGTGGTAGCTTCGAGAATAAATACTCAACAAGTTTACTATGTCTGCCCATCTTCAACAGACTTAACAAAACTAATGCGTTCAAATATAACATCAAAGAGGTCAGGGTTGATTCTTCCAAGCACAATACATTAAACAGCTGATCTGATACTCAACTGGAGAAAACACATAATTATATAAACCGGATAAAACTGAATAGTGATAATAATAATAAAAATAATTTAATATATCATTGTAAAAGAATTTTAAATCATGTTAATTATAACCGGATTTTATTAATACAGTCACCAATGGCCACAGCTAATAAAACAAATAATACAAAATAATTTCCTGAACATAAAAGTGTCAATATTATTGTGGATAATTTTACCAGAAATATAAGGAATTTCTCATATATATTTTGTAACTTAATATTATTTTTATTTTTATCTTCACAGATTAAAAACGTTTGAATAACACAAAATATCAAAATAGAAGAAATAAAAACCAAGAGTCGTCGTCAAATAAAAAAAAAAACAATAAAATAGAAATTTATAATTATAATAAATAAAAAATGTATAAATTATCATTTGCTAATGACATATTAATTAATATTATATTATGAAGGAAGGCAAAGAGTAATTATAACGAATTGGTGCAATTTTTTTTAAAAATGCAAAATTAAAAAAAAAAAAATTCAAGTAAATAAAACTAAAAGGGAAATAATAAACAATACTTTTTTTTAATTATTATAAATCGCATGTCCACTAAAAACCATTATTATTATTATTATTATTATTCTTATTAAAAAATTAATTTTAAAAAACACATAAACATTTTGCAATTACATTAAATAAATTAGTTTTGCTTTACATTTATTGATAAAAGTAATTATTTAATATATTATTAATAGATTTCGAATTTATTTTGAAAATTCCATAGTATAATTATTTATTTAAATAATTAAAGGCAAATAAATATATTTTTTTATTTTTTGGATAATTATTGATTGAAACTAATAGGAAATAATTAATTAAGAATATAGTCTTTATATTGCGTTAATAAAATGTTTATTTATATGTACATTTCTTGAATATTCATGCCGTAAAGTGTAATTAAATTTAATTCAGTTATTATTACATAGTGTTGTTTTAAATTTGTTTTTTTTTTTTAGCTAAATAAAGAAAGTAATTAAGCACGATAACACTAATTTTGAATTATAATTAAATGTGGAAAATGCTTTTTTTAAATAGATATACAATAAAATATATATATATATATATATATATATATATATATACCAATTTACGACATCTCGTTTTAATTTTATTTATACTTGTTAATTAAGTAACAAATATGTTTTCGTAAAAAAATATAAATAGTGTTGTTTTTAGTTAAGTACTCATCAAACTTTAATTGTAAGCAATAGAAGTAAGTTAGTAAACTCAAAGTATTTCCAATAATAAAATTTAAGCAAAATGGGTACAAAATTTGTGGTAAGTTTTTCTTATATTTATTTGCTATGTGAATTAATTTTAAATGGAAAATTTATGTTTCAGTTGCTAGCAATTCTTTTATGTTTTATAATTATTTTAGTAAATGGTGAACCATCAGGGTAACTTAAATAAATTTGTTTCTTTTGCTGATGAAGATAATTATTTAATTTGTTTTTTTTTTATTGCAATTAAAGGAAGCATAAGGCTAAAAAAGTTAAAATTCATATCCCTGTACATATGAAACATCATAAGCATACGCATACGATTATAAATAATATTCATCATCATCATAAGCCAACCGTTATAAAAACGGAGAAAATTGTGGAAAAGGAATTACAAATAAAGAAGGACGAAATAGAGCATTCTCATGTGCATCATCATTACAAGCACGATCATCCGGTACATGAAGAAGTAGAAGAGTATATCGATCACAATCTCAATTATGATTTAAGTAAACACCATGGATTTAGATAAATTAATTTTTTATGAAAAAAAAATTAAAACTTTTTAGCCAATTCTGTGTGATGTTTTTTTTTTGTATGTGATATTTAAGAAAAACATTTTTTTACTGTATTAAACTATTCTTGTGCTTTAGAATTGATAAATTAAAATGTCTGCAAAAAGGTACAATAACGTGTTCACTTATTTATTTTTCATTTAAAATCATAAGTAATCTGATCCTCTAAATATCATTTAATAATAATAATAAACAAATAATTTCAAATTAAAATCCATATTTATAATTTTATTAAAAAATAAATAACTAAATATTTAAATATATTTATATGCTAATTAAGTAAAACTTTAAATGAAATAAATTATGTCGGTGCTTTTACCATCATTATAAGGAATAGAAAATTATTTAAGTATAAACAGAAAAATTAAATTATTACACATTAAAGATAGCGATATTTTTGTATTTTGTTCGTAAATTTTTTAATTTATATTTTTCTTTATTTTAATTGCAAATACTTATAACCAAATTACATCAGATAATGATGATTGTTTTATGAGTTGGTTTTCGTAGGTATATTTAATTATTTTTATTATTATTGTTATTATCTTGTTTTTTTCATTAATTAATTTATTACGTTCTGCGCTGTATGAAAATGATTTATTTTTTGTTTAATTTTATTTATAATAATTATTTTTTAATAAAAAGAAAGATCTTATTTTTACTTAACTAATATTACCAATAGTTAGAATTAAAATAATATTTTACTGTCGTTTTAAAGTTTCTAACGTTGCATGATAAAAACTTTTTTGTGAATAATAAAGTAAAAAAAAAAACATTTCGCCGATATACAAGCATTTCTTGTTTGTCACTTATCTGTATGCCAATTTAGTTTTGCGATTAGCAGAAATAAATTTTGTATAAATAATTATATTTATATAAAGTTTTAAATTAACTAAATTATTAAAAGAACAAGTGATGTCAGATTAGTTGTCAAGGGAAAACTTCAAAAACTTTTTCGATAAACTCTTAAATAAATAACTATTTAATAAAATATTCTATTAAATTATAAGCAAACGCCTTATCCCATAAATAAAATAAAATTATTTCAATTAAACGCATACAAAAGCTACTTACTTTCACTTTCGTTTGTAATATTATTAAATAGTTTTAGAAAAATATATATAAAACTACTTTACTCGAACAAGAAGTACTTTAAATTATTATTCTGTTTATAAATGTTAAAAAAATAAACATAAATATCAAATTGAAAAAATAAATAACTTATCGCAAATAAACATAAATTATTATTTCAAAAATTTGTAAAAATTGTAAATTAAATTAAAAAGTTAATACCACTTTAGCGTTTATATCATGATCATGATCAAGATTTTTCTTTTTTTCGTAATAATTTTTTTTTTCTCTCTTTTCTTGATATTTAAAGTGTTTACATATTCAGTAAAATATATACATAAATTTTGTTACAAGAATATTAAATATTTCTTATCATTTTTCGTACCCAGGCAGCAAGCAGTTGTTTTTAATATCTTTTGATATTTAACTAAACATGTGTGGGTTATGGTCTTGAGCGATTACTTTCTAAAGATTTTTTTTCTTTTTGTTTGTTATTTTTATTTTATTTATTTTGTATCAAATTACGAAACTGGTTTAATGGGGAAATATATACATATAAAATAAGTAATATACATTTTCTGTCTTACTTTTCTATTATTTCTAGATAATTATATTTTTTTACATTAATTCCTATAACTTTAAATATTAAAACAGCCAATATAAAGTGAAATTTATTTTATTCTGTTTATAAGAAAATTTATTTCTTTAATTAAACAAAAATAAGGAAATTCATTTTCGACACTGTTTTCACTTTCGTTAATCATTTTTCTTGATTATAACTTAGTTTTGAATATATAAATATATTCTTTGATAATTAAATAATTAGATTAATTATTTTATTTCTTTAAATAAAATATTTTTCTATATGCATATTTACAAAAAAAGAGGAAAAACAAAATATTTTAATTACGTATTAATTAAAATATATTAATTCATTTAATTTAAAAATATGCCACGATTTGTTTTTGCTTTTTAATTGATCAAGAAAGTAAGAATCTAATAGAATATATAATTAGGGTGAGGGTGATTATAAAATGGTTTCTAAATAATTAATATTAATTAAAGAAAAAATAGTGTTAAGCCCACCATGTAATTTAGGGCAAACAAAGCTAAAATTTTTTTTTTCTTATTATTAATTATAATATAATTTGCTGATCAAATTGACAATAATGAGACACAGATTAACCTTACAAATAAAATATAATAAATAAACATAATAAATTATTTTTTTAATGCATCAAATAATTTGTAATTAAAGAAGCATAAAACCATCTCTTTCTGAAATAGTATCAATTATTTAATAGATTGAAAGTAAAATAATCATAAATTTAGTTATGCATGACTCGAATTTTTTTTATATCGGTTAATAAAGATGTTTAGTCAACAAGTATGAGTACATATACACACAAAAGCAGGGAAATTGCAAGTACAAAAAGCCAATGCAAACATTAAAACAAGAGCAAAAAAGTAATAATAATAATATTAATATATTATTATTTGTATAAGTATTGTAGAAAGATAAAAAACAACTTTTCTGACATTGGCAATGGGAAATGGTTTGTCAATGTAAATGATCAATATAAGGTGAAAATGTTTGCAGATGTTTTTATTCAAACAGTAATCTTTAAGCGAGTCAGTACCATAAGTAAAACAATAGTGTAATAACCAAAGGATTAATTAAATAAATAAAACAAAAATGTTATTAATTATATTAAGCTTGTGTTTAACAGTGGAAACAAACATTGTTTACGCTGGCAATAAAGAGCAGTAAGTTTACACACATTTTTTTTGTTTATGTATTATAAATAAATAGTTCTTTTTTTAAATTAATTAATTAATATTATTTCAAGTGTTCATATAAAATTACATATACCGCAACTTGTTAAGAAGCACACGCATTTTCAAACAGTCTACAAGCATCACTTTCATCCGAAGAAGAGTTCTTATAAAACAGTGCATCGTTTGGACCCGGAAATAAGTCTACCAATTATAAGTGTTGAACGAAGTATATTACCAAGTACATCACCAAGTTTTGAAACAAAAGCCCTATGGGAGTCGCCAAAGTTAAAAACGAGTCCATTTAACGAACGTCTTCACGATTTAGAAATAGAAATGTACAAGCAACTTTGGCAAAAAGAGGCGGATAAAGAGTTTAAATATATTGGTAAATTAGGCAAATCGAATAAAGAAAACCTTGTGAAATTAACAAATGATCACAGTTTTAAAAGTTCTGATTTATATAATGTCAATGACGACCATGAATTTATGATTATGGACAGCAGATGTTCATTTAAAGAACCAAAATGTATAAAAGCCAATTATAATACATATAAACCACCAGCACCAACCATTCATGATAATGCTGACGATGACGATGACGATGATAATAGTTATTCCATGTATGCACCAAGTTATAGAGAGGCTCCAACATCTGATTACCTTAAACAAACTGATTATCACAATAATGATCATAAAGATTACAAATCAAATTGGGATTACGCCAGCTCAGCATCAAATGTCGATACGATTGCTTCAACAAGTGAGTATCAACCACCAAACTGGCCAATTAGTTCGCCAGGCAGTTTAGAGAGTGTTTACAGTACGCTTCCAAAAAATATTGATCATGAATTAACTTCAAATTACGATCACTTAAATGGACATTATAGTAAAGCAACAACAGATGAGGACTCGAATTATCAACAACCATATCAAAATTTTCATTTCACCAAATATCCAAGAATACAAAATCAAAATTATTTTTAAAAATTAGTGGCCTAATGACCCCATATGAAGTTGGATTATTTATATTGTAGCAAATTTATTAATTTCTATTTAAAACTATATATTATAATGCAATAAAATCATAATTATACATAATTAATTTGTTTATGTTTATTCTGTCTTAACTGTAATCTTAATAGGAGTATAACTGTCAGAGTCAGATAAGTAGACTGAAATTGTAGAAACTTATTGATAGAACGATAAAAAAACTCTAAACTATGATTTTAGCGATTTTGTGCTACGAATCACTCTTTAAGAAGACATTTAAATACTTTTGATTATATTCAAATAAAATTATTAAAAAACAAAAAAATCATTTTCCATGATAAATAATAATTTTTCTAATATTATTTATTTTTCGCAAAACAAATAATAATAAATATATTTTACTCATGACGATTTTATTTTTTGTATTTAATAAAAAAAATTCCATTTCAGTTAATATATATGTATATAATCGTATATATATTTATTAATAAATAAATAAATTAATTAATAAATATGACTTTGAAAATTTTATTAATTAATATGTTTTATTTTGGAATTTTAAGGCAAATTTTGATTGATTTTATTAAAAAAAAAGAAATTAATTTGATTAATTATTAATTTTAAGAAAGCATAAATGCAAAAAAATTTTTTCTTTTGTAAAAATATTTTATTTTTTGATTAAATTAAAAATTAGATAACAATTATTTATTAAAATAATAATAAAAAAAACTGATTTTTTTCTTTTGTACAGGTAACTTGTAATATTTTCGTCAAAAAATTCCTTATTTTCTTTTTTGGTTAGTTATAATCTTCTTTATGAATTTTCTACTTTATTATAAATGGTTATATTTTATTGGGTGGTTGGACTAGGTGACTTAAAGCCACAGGCACATGTTTTATTTATTTGCTAATATAGGAATCGTTATTTTATTATAATATATATATATATATATATATATATAAATTAGTATAATCCTTTGCTATCTATTTACAAATGGTTAAAAACTGTTTATTGTAATTATTGTGTCATCAGATTGTTTTCAGTTTATTTAATTTCGTATTCACCGCCACCGCTATGCCCCCAACCACTGTTGCCGCCACTTTCATGACCTCCACCATAACTTCCTAATGAGATAAGTTTAGCGCCGTGTCCACCACCGCCACCACTGTGACCTCCACCATGATCACCGTAAGTGTAACCTAAGAATTTATATTCATCGCTACCGCCTCCGTCTTTATGATGAATATGTTTGTACACCGTATGAGTATGATGGTGGTGTTTAACTTTAAATGGTACATGGATGACAACTTTTTTATTGCTGCTACTTTTACCACCTGCGCAACATATTACCATTAATGCAAATAAAATCGCTGTCGTCAACTATAGAAAAGATACAAAAATATTAGCACTTTTTTTCAATAAATTCTTGTAAGCAAATGTATCCAAATTTCACGAAATCAATCAATCAATCACTTAATCTTACCACTAATCGTGTTGCCATTTTTAAAATTATCTTTTCACAATAGAATCACAAAACTTAACTGTCGGATATGACTGAACTGAATATTTATAAGACTGTGATGAAGAAATTAAGAATGCATTTGCTTTTATATCATTCCTCTTGAGCAAAAATTTAAATGTAGAGGAAAAAAAACAATAACGAAACCACACTCTTATTCTAGAGGAGATTGGTTTATGATTTGGTAAATTTGATCTTTTTCGTATTATTCACTCCACTTTTTGTATTTTTGTTGTTATACATATATATTTTTCTTTCTTTCTATAAACTACCAAATAGTTTGCAATCTCTTTACCAAAACAAATACAAAAAGTATATATTTCTGCTTTTCATAATATTTATAATGATTATTCGTACATTTTAAACGGTACTCGTATTAGTAATGTTATAATACATAATGCTGAATTATTTATTAATTTATAAATGTTTGCAACTTTTTAGCTAAAAAACAAATTCATATAATAAGGTTTTTTAATATAAATTTTTATACACAAATAACGTTTTTTTAGTGTTAGATTAAAAACAATGATAATATTAATTATTGATAAGAATATTAAAAAAAAAAAAAACAGAAAAAATTTTAATTAGTTATTTTGTTCAATGGTTTTAATTAATGTTACGATTTCCAGTGTAATTATTAAATTCCTTGTATTGTTTGAGAATAATTAACTATTTGTTTAATATTTTAATAATTAAAAGAATAGCAGCCTTGGTTATTTTTTAATTTACAACTTTAACACTTTGCATTAATCCTTAGAGATCATTAACCATAAGCATTAATAGCAAATTAGATAGTAAAAAAAGCTTATAGTGCATAAGACTTTATATTAAATAATGATTAAATCGTAGTTATTTGATTAATTAACAATTTAAATTGCTACTGAACAATTGTGAAACGTTATTACTTTCATTAAACCTGATTATATACCTCCAAACATACATAATAACAATTACATTTTGATAGAGATAAGAAAAAGTAGTTACAAAGTAAATGTGACTGTGTGCTTATCGAGCGAAAACGTAACAGCGGATCAGAAACAGCATTATTTTCTAGTTTTTTTTTGGTACTTTTTGTATAGTATATAACAATAAAAATGAAATTATTAATTGAGTCTTATTTATTATAAAATAAAATTTAAATTTCTATTTATACCAGCATAATAGGAATTTTTTATTACGTTTCATCCATGTTAAACCTCATCTAGCTGCACACCATCAAATTTGGATTTTCCATTTTTTTTCTTTTTTTAAAACATTTTAAAGAAATTCCTTTCACTTAATCAATGCCTTGCTAATAATTTCATGTTTATTATTTCATACTATTGTTTGTTTTAGTTTACTTTTTTTATTACGCTAATGCGTAAATTGTTTCACCTTTGGTAATTCTTTAAAATTAATCTAATTAAATAAGCTAAAAGAATTAATTAAACGAAAATTTAAACAAAACAGAATAACATATGATAAATTGATAGAAAAGACTTCCGTAAATGTATATAATTAAACCTAATAGTAATTTTATATTGTCAATAATTTTTTTACAACGTGTATTGCATTGTTTAACAGCTTTACTTTTAATTTTTAATTAATTAATGCAAAAAATTAAATACTTCCATCTGTTGCATGCCATCATTAATTACTATTTTATTTTCGATTTTATTATTATTATAATAATTTTTTTTTATCTGATTTAAATTTATGGGAAATTGTTTATTAAACATTTATAAAATTCTTTGGTTTTTTTGTTTTGCTCAATTGTTATTAGAGTTTACTAGAATTAAGTTCATTGCTAGGTATCCACCGAATCCGGTTTAACTTGCCTTAATAGAAAGATAAAAATGCTTGTATTTTATTAAAATGTGAATTGAAAAACGTGTTGAAACAAATATGAAAAACTTATAAACAGAATAAATAAAAGAAAAAAATATCCCAATTAGCATAAATAAAAATGGGAAAGAAAGGAAATGTTAATTTTATTCTTTTTGTTAATTTTAAATGACATAAGACCAAATGAGTTGAGAAATTTATGGATAACGGAAATAATTCACCAAAAATATTGAAAGTAACGTTAAAAATTATTAAATGCAACGATAAAAGATATTAAATAAATAAACAATTCACTTAACATAGTATTTCTTCTGGCTTTACAATAAAATTTATTTATTTTTATTAATTATTTATTGTATGTATGGTAGTTATGCTCTCTTTATAATAAAAATTATGGCTTTGCTTAGTAAATTATTAACCAAAAAACGATTAGCAACAAACACCACTGTAAAGGTTAAGATACAGAAAAAATTAATTTATTGCTTGATTGACTCGAGAAAGAAAATATTAGCACAAAATTCACAGTTAAACTTTTTGACTTAATTAAAAAACATTCATCATCTGTTTTGAAGAGTTATTTTCTCATCTTTTTTTGTTCCATTATTAATCCAACCATAAAGTATACTTTTTTATGATTCGTATAATCAAGAAAAGAAAAAATTAGTAACGAAATTTTGAAATTACCAAAAAATAATATGATTGGAAAGCATATTTATTAAACCGTTAATTTGTCAGATATTATATATAATTTTTTTTATTTTGAATAATTTAATTAATTAAATAAAATATTTTTATTTTCATTTTATTTATTTTCGTTAATTTAATTATAATTATTGTTTACATTTAACATTATTATTTGATTAAGTTTATTTCAGTTAAATTTAAAAAACACACAATTCCTGACAACATTTATTGATATTTTGTCATTGATTTTTATTATTATACGTTTATAAATTAATTACCGAATTATTAATTTACTATTTATTTGCAATTATAATTTGCATTTTTTCTTAAGTATACAAAAGACAGTTACTGTAACTACTTACTTAACTTTTATAGATTAAAATTGTCATCAAAATTCAGAATAGTCAATGTGATAAAAATAAATTAATTACCTGTAAACACTTTCTTTTACAAAGTTTACTTAACAAAAATATATATCCGCATCAGAAACAGGATTGAAATATTTTATTTTTATACTTACAACATGCGTATAAAATGTAAATGCTGTCGTATTCATCTTAAATCGCTCAAATAATATATAAACAGATTTTAAAACCAGATGATTCTTATTTAATTAATTAACTTATTTTGATTAAATAAAAATATAGTTTAAATTGAAAAGAGTAATTATTATTGGAAAAGAATAAATAAATATAATAAAAATGGAAAGCTAATAGTAATATTAAGCGAAAGTGGAAAAAAAAATATATAAATATATGTATATTAATATATATACAGTATATAATACATAATTAATATATATTAAATTATAATTAATAAATAAGTAAATAAGATTGTAATAATTTCTGTAATATAACTGGATTTTAAATAGAAACAAAATATATGCAAAATCGTTTGATAATGAACTTGATTGGCAACTTTTTTTACATGCTAACAAAAATAATTAATTGATAAAACAGAAGAAGGAAGATACCTACCACCTGTATTTATCAACTAAACACCTTTAATGTTTTCATTAATCTTTTGTTTTATTATTTATATACCATTAGCTGTAGATGTTACTCTCTTTCACCAGTAGTATAAAACACCGAACTGAGTATTTGTAATCTTGTTGTGAAATGCATTGAAATTAATATTTGTATTCTTGTTGTGAGATTCAATTAATTGAAAGATACATTGACCATATCATAAATAATCCATCGTTCACATATGTACTTTTCTTTATTTTAATTCAATTTTATAATTGCAATTGTTCATCATAAACAATAATAATACTTAACCAAAACACATGACTGAACGGGTTTTCTAGATGCATCGACATTGAAATTTTGCATGTTTAAACCATTATTTTTTACGCGATATCACCAATTTTTTGCAATTCGCACAATCAGCATATTTCAATAACTATTTCTGCTAAACAACTATGCGTTCATTGGACTTTGAAAACTTTTGTATTTTTAATTGAAAAGGCATTTATTAATTTATTTAATATTTTTTTAGTTGCACTAGATATTGCAATTATTTGTACTGCAGCCATTAGTACATAATTATTTTTATACAATTTTCTATTTTATTTATAATTTAAAAAATAAAAAAAATTATAAAAATGCTGAGCTTTAATACGTTTATCATCAATCAGTGATCAGTGTTTGAAAGAAAAACAACGTTTGATAAGTCGTTTGAAATACTATTTATTGGTTTATCTTACAATAGCAAGACAATAATGATAGCATTTCGTTTTGTAAGTGAATTATTACTAAAGTATTTAACGTAAATTTAAGATTTTTTAAGTGATTAATTTATTTTGGTTAATTAATAGGATATTTGGTGGTGGATTGTCGGATCATTATTTTGGATAGCTAGTCATTGTGATGTTATTAGGTAATTAAGTTTTTGGAACATACAATAAATAAATAAATGATAAAGTAATCAATTATTCTTATTTTTCCACATAAATAAAAAAAGATTAATTTATTTTTGTAATTTTTATTATGCGATAAAATCGTTACTCAATTCTAGCATAAAATTTATCAATACACGTAGCTGTAAAATGTATTTTAGAAAAAATTTCGCTATTCCTTAGGCATCATTATTAATGTTTAGATCAATTGTATTTTCGTTTTATATTATAGTGAAGAATTATCATTACTTAATAAAGCGGCTGAAGTAATGACTGAAAATGCTGGTGGCAATAGTGAAAGTGGTTTATTAATGCTTTCGCCTAATGAAACACAAACTGGTGACGTTGATATTTTAAAGCCAACTTACGGGCGCTTACGACGGGATTTGTGGCCAGACGTAAAAAATAAAGTAAATAAATTAATGCGTGAAATTGCTAAGGAAGCTTTAATGTTAAAAGCGGTATTTAATTCAACTTTAACGGGTAACCAACCAGTCGAGAAAAAAAAAGTTTTTATAACAGTAACACCACCAAGAGCATCACGTATTCATGGAAGTGCATCGGTGGCATCAAAACATAAATCACAAACTTCAAAAAATAAACCAAATTCAAAATCCGTTCAGAAACCATCAATATTTAAATTTTTTGATGATTCTCTTCTGAAACAGATCGAAAAGCGCGAAGAGGAACGAGCAGAAGCTTCACTGTTTAATAAAAATGAAAAAAAAAACAATTTCGAGTCTGGGGGTATTTTTCCGGTCCAAGTTTATAATGATACAGTGTCTAAGGGAAAACAACCACTGAAATCACAAATTGTTTCCAATTTAAATACAAATGTTATGGATCAACCACTGGGTAAAAAGATAATTTATGAAAAGCAAATTATTCCATTGAAGTTAACAACGGAGAATTATCCATCACCGAATTATAAAGAAAGTCGTGGCTTTGAACCAGTTTATAAACAAGCAGAAACTGTTAATAACCCCATTGCTGTGTCGTTTAATAAGGATTTTAATTGCCAAAACCATAAACAGAATCAACAAAAAAATCAGAACTGCAATCAACGTCCAGGAAATCACCAATTAGAAGTGCCAAATTATTCAATCGATACATATTATAACGTACCGAATAAAGAATCAACATTTAAAATTACCGTTGAAACATCACCAAAAGTGCAGCAGTATGATATTCCAAATGATGATAGTAATGACAATTATTTTGTGCCAACACTTAAGCCATGGTATCAGCAAAGGTTGAAAAAGAACACAGATAGTTCTCCAACTCCAACAGCAAAAATACCATCAACGACAACAACACAAAAGGCAACATCAGAACGTCCAAATTATCCAGAATTCTTTTTTGAGTCCAGAAACAATGGCGATAAATTACGCGATCAAAATTACAAACAGCAACAATCTAGAGATTCAGTGATGCGTCACCGTCCAAACGACCGTCGTTTTATTCAAAATTTAACAACAACCGCAACTTCGATACTTAATACCAATGAGAGTAGTCAAACAAAACGAAATCATTTAAAGTCATTAAAGAACACCCAAAGTGAATTTCATGCAACAGTATCAACGAAACAACAAATAAATACCACAAATATGCCATCAAAACGTGGCACCATAAAATATGATTATAGATTTAATAATTAATATTAGTAAATTAAAATATTTTTAATCCAACAAAATTGCATAGAAATTATTTATTTATAAAGTGGCAAAAAAATGTTTTTTTCTTGATTTTTAATTGAAACACTTATTTTCCATGTATGTATAAAATTAATTAAATTTATTTATTATTATTATTATTATTATTATTATTATTATTATTATTATTATTTTTTTTTTTTTTTTATGTAATGCTTATTTAGTTTTATATTGATTAAATGTCATCCATAACCACCATTAGATAAATGCAAAAAATGTTAATTTTTAAAATGTTAAGCAATTATTTCAGTACATATTTGTTATTATTAAAAAAAAAATTAAGAAAGAAATAAATGTAATATTATATTATAATATATTAATGTAATTATATTCTTTCACAGATAAGAAGGTAAAATTAGTTTTAAAAAAAAATTAGAAAAGCCAATGTTTTTTTTTTCTGCTTTATGAGAAAAAATTTTTACTTTCACTGAGACTGCCTTAAGCAATTTTGGAAATAATTCGCTGTGGTTACCGGCCCGGCAGTGTGATTTGATTTTTTGTTTTATTTTACAAGGATGATAATAAACGAAAGAAAGTTGTTTGACAGCGTTTCTGTTTAAATTCTTACAAAACTTCAGTTAGTGTATGTGTGCAGGTTGGCTTAAAACACTAATCAAAGTGATTGTGTGATTGAAAAATTTATTCTAAAAACAGAAAATAAAATAAGTTGAATAAATTAGAAAAACTTTTAAGAATTATTTGAAAATGACCAAAAAGCTTAATACTTTGTAAGTATTGTAACGAGACAAATAACTTAGGCATTGAAAGTTTATGATGAATAAAATGATTGCAGCCATTGTCTTGTTACGTTTCTTTAATTTTTTTAAACAAAAAAAATCAATGTAAGCTGGTTGATTATTAATAAAATTAAACAAACAAAAACTATATTGAATACAAACAACCATCATCAATTCATTAAGTATAATATCAAACTTAAACTTAAAAAAAACTCTCTTGTTTGCTTAATATTAAGTCAAACAATTTAATGTTTTTTTTTTATTTTATTTTATGGAAACAGGTAAATGAACACAAACAATTAATACCTGCAAATAATATTAAATATACGTTCTTTTTTATTGCATTACATATTTTATGTATTACATAGCAACGCTGTGCTTTTACTTCGTTTATTGTGTGTACTTATCCGCTTTTTTTTTTTGGTTTACTACTTGAATTAAATTAAAATTCAATTAGTTTTTATTTGTTTAAAAGAAATGAAAATAAATATTAATAAAAAAACTGTGTGTTTTGATTTACTCTGCAAGTTTGATATATATATATGTGTGTGTATAGCAGTGCAAAATTAATAATGAAATTGAAAGTTCATCTTTTGATCATGAAGTCAAATGCTTGTATAAAAAGTAAGAGTAAGAGCTTTATATGTTATCTAATTAACTGACTAAAAATTATAATAATGAAAAGGAAGTTATTTTATGCTTTTAATTCGTTTTTCTATTATTAATTTTTCTTTATATTTATATTAATTGAATTATATTTAATATTGTTTTACATCTTGTAATTGTTATTTTAGTTACATAAATCATTTTTCAAGATTATTTCTTGTTTTATTCAATACGTATTCTTCATTTACTTTCTTATGGTAATTTAAGTTCAAAGGTTTTATCTAATTATAGACTAATTTAACAAAATGCTAATAAATGTTTGAAATATTTAAAAATTAAGTATGTTTATGATAAAAATAAGAAAATGTGAAATTAATTATAATAAATCAATAAAAAAATTGTAACCACAACAATAATTGGTTTGTTAAGTTTTTATTGTTTATCTCTACAACTATTATAAAAACGTCATTAAATTATAATTATCATTGTTTTATTATTATTATTATTATTATTATTATTATTATTATTATTATTATTATTATTATTATTATTATTATTATTATTATTATTATTATTATTATTATTATTATTATATTTAATAAATTATTAATATGTATAATGTAAAGGTAGTTAATTAAAAATTGAAGTAAATTACTTATTGGTCAGATATTGACTAGATTGAAATAATAATAATCAATAAATCATGTATATTTATTTAATAAAGAAAATGTTCGTACAGCCTTATCAATCATGAATTATGAATTTTAAATATAAATAGAATAAAAAGTCGTTATTATTTTTATAATAAATAAATGAATAAAAGAAAAAACACTAAATGCAGAAGAAATTCTATATCACAGAATAGCAAATAAACGGAAATTGAAGTGTAACAAAAAATTGAATTGAATCAAATTTCCTCTCCAATATAAAACAAAAAGAAAAAGGTAATTTTTTTTTTTATTACAATTCGTAAAATTTCTCCAAATATTTAATTACATGTTCAATTAAATTGAAAGCAGAAAAAATATATAAAACTGCTGTCTAAACACAAGATACACAAAAATTTTGTTAAACTGATTTTTCAGGTTTTTAAGTATATTTCTTTTCTTTTTTTCTTCTTTCTTCTTCCTCATTTTAATAAAAATAATCATTTTTTTTTAATTTAATTATTAAAAGAAATTATTTTCCATGCTTACATACAAAATTTGACTTTTTTAAATTTTTATTTTACAACTAATTAGTTTTCAATTTTTTTAAGAGTCCGTGTGCAGCTGAGATTAGTATCTTTTCGTGGTTTTAATATTAAATTTTTGTTTTCTGTTTCATTATAGAAAATATAATTAATAAGAAAGAAATAAAAATAGAAAATATTATTTAATTTTTTTTTTTTTTTTTGATAAATTCTTCATTCATTGAAGAAATAGGAAAAATTTAATGGAATGAATTTTAATATTTAAATAAATTTCTTTTCTATTTATGTGTATTTCAATTATTTACCTATTCTTTAGTTTTATTGTTAGTACTTTTGTTAGTACTATTGTTAGTATTTTTTATATCACGTGAAAAAGTATTTCTTCATTCGCGCAATCTTAACAAGTATGTTTTTTCATTTATTACATTTATCGTTGTATTACAGTTTTATGGTTTATTGACCTGTGATTAGTTTTGGTAATTAAAAGAAAATGTTTTTTTTTTAAATTTAATTCCTGGATAAAATACACCTGATTGGTGCATTCATTGATAGAATTGTGGCACGCGCATTCTATACATTTAATAACGTTTATTTTTTATATAACATATTAATTAACGATAAAAACCAGACGATAATTTTCTGCAAAACTTTTGGTATTTGTCCGATATTGCATACATTCTATCACTTACTTACTGACTTTAATTAATTATTTTTGACCAAGTTTATTCACAGTTCAATATTACAAGTTTTCATGTTTGATCTCTATAACAGCTAAACAGAAGAAAAAAATAATAACATTTAATATAATTTTTGAATAAAAATATGTATAGAAAATTAATTAGTAAATATACAGCAATTGTGAAATTAAATAAAATGGAATGGAAATAGCAATACCTTCATGTGTTATGTCTTAAACTAAAAGCCTTTATTGATTGATTTTAGTTTTTTCAAGTTTATCTTTCCTGATTTAAGAAATGATTTACAATAGTTTTTGTTTTCTTTAAGTTATTTATTATTTTGCTAAATTACAAATAATATTCATAACAATTTAATTATTTATTTATTTGTGTTTTTAATAATAAGATAATAAAATACAAAAATCGTGCGTTTAATTGTTAAACAAAGTATAACTTAAAAACGGAAATTACTGCATGTAACAATTGGTTGAGAATCGTAATTACAATTTTATTTATTTGTTTAAACAATTCAATTGTTTCGTAAAAGTAAGTGACAATTTTTTCGTTAAATAACAATTTATCAATATATCATGAAAGTGGATTATGTAATACGATAATTAACTGCTGGAGGTAATGATGATTTCTTTAAAGAATCTTTTGATGTCAGATTAATAATTACTTCCTTGTAATAATAATATTTTAATAACACTTAATTTTTAGTTCAATATCAAACGGAAAAATAAAAGAAAAAAACTAAAAATCTTTAATGATAAAGAAAGACATTTTCTTTTCTGTAAAAAATTACTTAACATAATAAATAGAATTAAATTTTAATTATTTTTTTTTTTTTTTATATAAAGAAATTGACATGTTTACAACGTGAAGTCGACCAGTGAATAGCTTTGAGCTACCATGTCAATTCCTAGGACGGGATGTAAGATATTTGTGGACATTGGTTTTAAAGGATTGGACGCTGGTAAGGCGTTCCATTTCTTTGCTGTACGAGTAAAGAAATCGTTCTGGAACTTCGATGTTCTTACCGTACTTAGAGTTACCGTACATGACAACAATATTATAATATAATAATATAATATAATAATTATACATTTTCAAATTAACTTTAATTTTCATTTCAAAATTTATTATTATTTTTTTAATGGTTTGTATACTTTCATTGAATTAATAAAATATTTTTAATGTTATTTATTAATTTTAGTAAATATGTTTATATATAAAATTTTATTGATAGAAGATTACAGGATGATTATTTGTATTAAATAATGTCAACTAAACTTGTTAATATACGAAAATTTTGATTAAGTAAAAATACTATGAAAATACATAAATTTTCTTTTGTGGCCATGACCTTATATTAAAATTAGAAAATATAATCTTAAATTTGTATGTAAAAGTCATTGATTTAAATGATTAAAACCGTTAAAGATTTATTAATCTCAAATAGTAGGGTAAATCCATTGCAAAATGACTCTTACTAACAAAACAATAAAATAAAAATATGCTTAAGTAATTTTACCACATAACTCGAACATATTTCCCACTATACGGTTGGTAAGTGGTAAAAATGAGAAGAAATAACACCAAACATACCAAAAAAGAACAATCTAAAATAATCATTTCACTTTGGTTATATATTTAACACAAAAGTGATTTTTTTTATTTTTCTTTTTTATATGAACATTTTCAGTTTCATTTAAACAATTTTTTTTATTTCACTTAACAATACATGTTGCGTAAATTTGTATATAAAAAGTGAAGTACATCAACTGAATTAATCACAATCATTTTAACTATCCGAAAAACAACAACGAAATCATCAGTCTTAAAACATAAATAAATAATTTTTTTTTGAATAATAACTTAATTAAAAGAGAAATACTCACGATGGCATTGTGGTTATCAGTAAGTAACAGATTATTTATTTATTATTTTTAATTTTATTATTTAACAATAAAACAATTAATTAATTAAACAATTGTGCTGGGTGTATACTGTCTTCGCTGTGCGACAATTTTCATTGAGCAAGTGTGACAAAAATATAATAAATAATTATTTTATTGTTACAAATATTACAAAAGTTATAAATAAAATTTTTTAACTAATTAATTAAATGAATGAATAGTAGAATAAAATATAAATTAAAATATTTTTTTTTAATGTTTTATTAAAACTTTCAATTAAAGATAAATTAGAGGAAGATTATTAAAAAAGAAAAATTTAAACCGTGACAGTTAAAAGTTTTTATTTTTTAATTGAGATTTTTTATTTATACTTTTTAATTACCTTTCACTGGTCTAACTTTTATTTGTTTTTGTGTTTTTTAATTTATGTGTTAACGAGTTTAAAAAAATAAACAAATAATTCATTTTTTTATTTATATCGAATTTCGGGTATACACAGTAATGAATAAAAAAATTAAAAGCAATAATATTTTGATTACAATCTAAATTACTTTCACTAGATAATTTGTTTTGTTTTGATAATCATTAAATATATGTATATTATATATATTTATTTAATTGTTTTATTTGTTTTAGGTTGCCTGTGTATTACTTGCAGCAATCACATTAGCTCAAGGGTTCGGTGGAAAAGAACAGTAAGTTTACATCTATGATTAAATATTTCATAGTTATAAGAATAAAAAAATAAAACACAATATTTTTCCAATTCTGCAGTGTTCATATAAGGATACATTTGCCAGAGCCACATCATGAGCATCATCATAAGGAAGTAGTAGTGCAAGAGCATCATCATGAAGGCCATGGTGGGGGAGATGATCATGGTCATGGACATGGTGGCGGTGGAGGTGGAGGTGGTCACTCGGGATCAGGATTTGCCGAAGGATTAGTTGGTGGTTTTTTAAGTGGTGGTGGAAGTGGCCACGGAGTTGATATTGGGGGAGGTTATGGAGGTGGCCACGGAAGTGATATTGGTGGTGGTTATGGAGGTGGCCATGGAAGTGATATTGGTGGAGGTTATGGCGGTGGTCATGGCGGTGGACATGGTGGGTTCAGCTCAGGAGGAAGTCATGGTAGTTACAGCTCAGGCGGCGGTCATGGAGGATCAAGCTTTGGGGGTAGCTTCGGAGGTGGACATGGTGGATACAGCTCAGAAGGTGGTCATGGAGGCTACAGCTCCGGAGGTGGACATAGTTTCGGTAGTAGCATTGGGGGTGGATACAACTCCGGTTCAAGCTTCGGCGGCAGCAATGGTGGTAACCATGGAGGATACAGTTCAGGAGGTCATGGAGGCTTTGGTGGAAGCATTGGCGGAGGACATGATTTCGGAGGTGGTTATGGAGGAAGCTCCGGACATAACGATAATGGTTTAAGTAGTGGATATAGCAGCGGCGGTGGTGGTGGTCACGAAATATCATTTGGTAGCAGTGGACACGATAACTTTGGCGGTGGATACTCTGGTAGCCATGGTGTCAGCTTTGGAAGCAATGGACATGACAGTTACAATGCAGGAGGTGGACATGGTGGTGGAAGCTCAGGAGGACATGATAGCTACTCTGGTTTAGACAGTTACAGTGTTGGTGCCCCATCTGGTGGTCATTCATCAGGAGGTGGAGGAGGAGGAGCTTACTCATCCGGTGGTTATTCCTCTGGAAGTGGTGGTCAAGAAGGTTACAGCTATCCATCCCCAAGTGGAGGAGGCTTACACTATTAATTGATTCTTTTTTACAGTATTTAAACTTTAACTATAACTACCTCTAATCCAGTACTTAACTTTCTGTTTGTTCATTTTAATCTATCGCATCATCATCATCATCATCATCATCGTTATCATTATCATGGAATTTTTCTTCCATATCATATTGAACTTCAGTTCTTTGCTAGTCTTATTACATTTAATTTATCATTAACTGTTAATTGCGCTCTAAACTCTTTGCACCTTCTTCTATTGCCTCTTCAACTATTTACGTTTCCACTTTTATTAAATATATTCTTCATCTATATTTCATTTCCGTTATTTTTTATTTTTACAAATATCACTATACATTTGTTAAGATTTACCATTGTTTGTTGTTTTTTAATTTTATAAGTGAATAATTATTAATTATTTTTAATCAAATAAATGTTAATTTAATTTAAGCATAAATAAAGAAATATTTTAAAAGAAAACTCATTTTGTTTTGTTTTTTTTTTTATATAATTATATATCCGTTTTCATTAGAATTATAATAAAAGTTTGACCTTAAAGAATTAATTATTAAAAATAAATATGAAAGTTTTTCTTTTCTTTGTTAAATTTGGATTTGCAATTATTTAAGTTATAAAATTATTTCCGGTTTTTGAATATTATTTATTGTTTAATTAAATGTGTTGTCTTAAGGTAACAATTTTGACTTTTTCTTTTTCGTGTTTTGCGAACAATAACCTATTATTGATTTTTCATGCGTACTATTGAAATAATGTTTTGAAAATATTAAACACATTAAATTGATCAATTTTAATTTATTTTTATTTATTTATGAGTTTATCAATAAATAAAATTACAAATATATTATAATAATATACTAACAATTAAAACATAATAATATGTTATAACATAGAAGCGCACACAACGAACCACAATATAACATCACAATGATGTTATTAAAATATATATATCAATCATCTGGATAATTTCATTGGAAAGCATAAATATTGGTTCCAGTAAATAAAAATTAACAATTACTCTTACATTGTTAATATCGATAGTTTCCCCCTATGATGGTTTATTAAAGATTTCTTGCATTCAATTGTACTGCAACAAGTAGATAAGTTACAACAGATGCAGCAATCTAAATTTTATAAAGAAAAAACAATTGTTAAATTTTTACAAAAAAATTTTAATAAATAAAAACCATCTTGGTCATGAGCAATAAGTAAAAAAAGCAAAGTTAATGTAATAAATAAATTAATAAACTTTTCTCTTTTTTCTTTTATTTTTTATGTAAAACCGAAAGTTTCAACAAAAGTGTAAACAAAACATACATATTATTCGGTTAAATAAACGTTTATTGTTTTTATTGTTTTTGAATATTTTGTGGCAGAAAAAAGGTAAAATAAAATTATAAAAAAAAAAAATAAAAGTAAATGTCATTATGATAATTTTTTATAACAATAAGAATGAAAGAACGTTTTTTCTTTCCAAGTTTTATCTAAACAAACGAAATGTTTTTAATTCATTGAAAGTAAAGAAGTCAACAATGTAAATCTTATTGTACTATGTTTTTATATACCTTTAAATTTTATTTATTTATTTTAATTCGACTACTTAGTGGTTTTTTATTTATATATTTATTTTTGTCATCTGCTGTTTATATTATTTTTCTCCTTAATTCATCACTAATATAATTGCTTTTTTGTGAACTTATCTTTTTTACTTATTTATTATTAATATTATTAACTATAAAATGGTTATTAACTGATTATTAAATAATTAATTAATTAATTAATAATAATAATAATAATAATAATAATAATAATAATAATAATAATAATAATAATAATAATAATAATAATAATAATAATAATAATAATAATAATAATAATAATAATAATAATAATAATAATAATAATAATTATAATAATAATAATAATAATAATAATAATAATAATAATAATAATAATAATAATAATAATAATAATAATAATAATAATAATAATAATAATAATAATAATAATAATAATAATAATAATAATAATAATAATTAAACGAATAACTCACCGGTGCTAAAAGTGTTAAATCGATTACAAAAAGACGACCGGCAGATATTTTCGCTGGCACATGAATTAATTTTAACGAGAATAATCGCATTTGGGCAAACTCTTCAGGTGTCAAATGTTTGCTTGACCATTCCATTACCTGTTGCGATGGACCATTTTGCTTTCGCAAAAAAAAAACAACAAATCAATTGAAATACAAATTTATATTAAAAATTAAATTGAACTTACTGAAGCTCTTATTGCTTGTGCAGACGTTAAAAAAACCATCAAACCGATTAAATGTACAACAATAAAAAGCCAATCTAATATAAAAGAAGTATCCAATTTTGACGATGTATGTTCATCGGTAATATACTTAATTGTTGAAAACAGGTGTATTATAATTACTGGAAGTTCAATTAGTAAGTGTATAGGAATATGCGGATTTAATGCTCCATTTGCATTGACTAAGGATTGTCGAACGTCTTCATGCAGTAAACGTAACCGATCTAAATCCTGCACTAACGTTCCATTATGCATATCCTTTTTAATAACATCCGTATGGGATCCGGTGCATCGTGCAAAATTAAATGCACCGATTTTATCTTGATTAGATGGCCGCATCATATTGTTCGTTAACGCCTGCAACATTGCTGTTTCGTAGCACATAAACAGTGTCACATATATCGTACAAATAGTGCAAAAAAGGTAATAAAATGCAAATGGAACATTGTGTACAATTCGACTTGATATTGCAGTTAAATAAGTGTAAAAACCAATTTCGTTCCTTCCATACACGTACAGCACTGTGGCTAGTTGAATTAATGTTTGAATTGTAAGGATAATCAAACCCCAGATAATTGCGCGACGCAATGAAATTTTAGAACTTTGACACATCAAACCTCGACGCAACAATAAATTTATTTTATTTAAGTTTCTTGCCAATACTTGTCCACGAAAAATGGCACACAATGTGGACAATGTAGCGAACGCATTGTAAATGGAACCAATGATAAAGCTCTGCGATGACAAACCAACGAAATATGTGTAGTAAAAAATGAAATTGTATGTTAAAACTAGAACAATTGAGTAGATCACCCATCCCTTCGAACGTTTAAAATAGCATTGCCCATCTTCGCGAATAAATTGATGACCAGTTGGGTGATTCCACGTTATCGGCGTTAATCCAAATAGCCGACATGAAAATAACATCACTTTTATCACACTACACAAACACAACCGATGTGTATTCGGCATTCTTAAATCCTTAACTAATGTTATTAATTTAAATAGTTTGTTCAAAACGCCAAACACCAAAACTATTAAAATTAAACTAATATAAAAAAGTCTTTAATCAATAATATTTAATTAAATTCTCATAAGTAATAAACATTTTAATTGAGGATATTAATTAATTAAAATAATAATAATAATAATAAAAAACACAAACTTATGTATCAATTATTTAATAAAGTAATAAAAATGTAAAACAACAAAATATAATTACTTTAACTTAAATATTATTTATTTTTACCTGTAACAGAAATTAATAAATAAAAGGAAAATATAATTAATTAAAAACGGTGATAGGGTATTTTTAATTATTATTTTTTTCGATTAAAGTGTTTCTTTTAATAAAACTGTTCCATTATTTTTATTATTGAAATTGTAAAGCTACTAGCACATAGGTGATGATAGTGCCGAGCATCTGAAAAGTATATTATTTTATTAAAATCACCTGGCATACTAACTAAGTTAATTTAGTAAAATAAAGTAACAAATATATTTTTATATATAAAGTACCGTAGACAGCATTCCGGCGTTATAATTAAACACATTCGATGCTGTAAACAGTGGTGGACTTATATTGAGTTGTTGCAGCAACATTTCCATTTGTGTCATCTCATGCAATGTGAAATACATAGCACGTGTATATACAACGTACTGTAAAATCTGCTCCCGCTTAATTGTTATAAATATAAATATTATTAATTTTCTAGCGTTTTTTAATTAATTGAAAATACCTTTTTATAAAGAGATTCCGCAGTGCTCGTCATATAAATAACAAAAATAACGTATGTGAAAAGGTTCATTGATGCAAAACTAAACACTGGTAAGTTTTCGATTTTGAGTTCACATTGAAGAGCTAGATATGCATTGATAACAATCAAAAAAGCTAACCATGATATTACGATAATTAATTGAGGATTCATGCCACCGTTAAGTAATGTCAAGCATTTTAATATCGCTTCGTAGCCAACACGAGTTTCTCCCATTTGATCACATAACGCCACATCTTTATTGCCATAAAATTTCTGCATTTTATTAGCATTCGATGATGATAAAGGTTTAACAGCAACGGAATATACTAATTTTTTTGGTGGTTCTTCACCTTTTCCTACATCAATCGGTTTCAAACGACTGCTTGCTTGTGTCAACACTTCTCTTAAACGACTGAATGCAGAATCAATCATCGTCTCCAACATTTTTGCAAGAATACAGAAGTATAAAATTGTCACAAATAAAATACCGCGACAAACCAAATCAATTCCAATGCTGATTCCCATATTCCACTTGATTATTCCGTTATCCGTATGCATTACATAAATAATGGATAAAATTGTCTGAATTGTCAAAATGACACCAGCTACAAAGATCTGCCTCAGTCCTAAAATAAAAATGTAACGCTCATCTTTTTTAGACAAAGCTCGAACAATTCCTTTTGTTGGCTGATGCATAAATTTGCATACTGAGTTATGAGCTCGTGCCTGTGTCCCAGCTTGCAAAATATTAAAAATCGTTAATAGTAATGCTCCACCTTGATCTATTGATACGATCACCAATCGTATAACAATTTGTCGATTGTTCCTCTCCTCATGACTTAATACAGCAAAACTGGTACTGCCAATGGCAATATTTGCAATTAGCATCAATGGATATAACACGCCAATACAAATCCACAATGTTGATGGTGAAAAGTAACACTGTTGCTCTTGAGTAGCACAGCGAACGTTAAATGGGGCAAAAGCAAATAATCTACCAAACCACCTAATTGGTCGGAGAACACAACCACCACATGGCCACTCTTGTATAACCATTGTTATTATATAATTATCGGTTTAAAACTTCTTAACTTACCAATAATCTAAACTAAACTAAACTAAATTCGATTCAATGTTATATTTAGTTAGCTGTCGTTAGATGATTTTCAATTAAATATACCTTATATTATTTATTTATAAATACGTTGAATGATAGCATCTAAATTTATGGAATTGTATTTAAGGGAGACATTTTTATAGCGTGTCATAAAGCGATACAACTAAAAAAATATTTCTTGTAGAAATTGAAAAGAAAAAGAATAAAATGAAAACATAAATGTTAAATGTTATTTAAAATTCTTAAATTAGGTTTCTTGTATCGATGAAGTTTTTTTTTAATTCTCAGCAATTGTGCCTCATTTACAAATCGTTCATTCGGCCATTCATGGAATGTAGCTGCCATGCTGACGCTCAGAATTAAAGAGCACATTAGATTAGAGTACTGGACCCCATATATAATATTTCTATTAGATGGGGTCCAGCGAGCTGCTTTACGTTTAATTAGCGAATCAACAATCACTAAAAAATTGCATTCGCTTACGCATTGGTGCAACGTTGCGGATTTAACTATTTTTTATAAATTTAACCACGATTTTAAATCGGAAGTTATGCCTCCTCGCAAAAAACGTATACGCGATACTAGGAGTGGAAACATCAAGCACAACTGAACTGTAACGTTAGGGACTACTCGTACATCCAAATTTCAAATCAATTTCTTTGTACATACTGGAAAGAAATGAAACGCATTACCATCATGCGTATTTACAATCTATTTTAATCATACATATTTTGAAACAAATGATCACAAATACCTGCAACCTTTCCCCAAATTGACATGGTAGCGTAAGCTAAATACGTTGTAAGTCCTAAACATGTCATTATCATCTATAAAAAAAGAAGTACGATAAGTAAGAGAGTGATTTACTGAGTGTTTTTTTTTTGTTTGTGACTTTCACTTATTGTAATATTTTTATCAATGAATTGATCATTATGTTTCGAGACCAGCTATGTGTCAACAATTAAATAAAGTTTGATCATCATATACAGATATGAGATGCTACCAATATTATTTTATTGCTGGATTATATATATATAATATATATTTAATCATTCATGGAACTAATAACAATACATTTATAAAAATTTCGATTTTATTGAATTTAAAATAAACTTTCTTCTTGTTTAAAAATATCTAATTATCTGCGGTATTTAATTCATTTTCATCTCTTTTTCTTTTGCTACCTGACCATGGATTAATCATTAAAAATTTAATAAAAGTATTTAAGTTACGATTATTTTTTTTTTTTATTTAAATAAACGAGTTACTACGGATTTTTTCCAACGAATTTATTTAAATATTAATTGTTTTTTTAAGTCTAATTTTAATTATTTCCTATTTATTAATTTTTGTATTTCCTATAAATGAAAAACTATTTAGCACCAATAAAAATAAAATTTTATTATCAAAAAACATATTTCAAAATAATTTTATTTATTTATTTTTTTTATCGTTTCTCTTGAATTAATTTTTTTTTATTGTGCTAAACAATTTTTTCAGTTTTTTATTAAATGTTATTTCTATAACAGTGCGATGTTTGTTTATACTAAACGTAAAATTATAAGTAAGGAAATAATTTTTGCATGCGGTTTTACAGTATTATGTTATAGATTATAACTAAATACAAACACAAATAATAATGGTTAGTGTCTGTGGCTTTATTTTAACTGCGAAATTACTTAACATTCAGAAATATCTTTTAAAAATTATTCAAGAAGCTTCGATACTTATTTTTATTTATTTTAAATATAAACTAAATATCTTTATTATCTAAATTTATATATAATATTAATAAAAATAAATTTTACCATCTCTTCGTGATTTCACAAATTTATTAAGAAATGCTTATCTTTAGCTTAAATAAAAAAATTGTGAGCTAAGCTAAATGTTGATCAAATTAAATAAATCATTTACTGGTTAATGAACTTGTATTTATAGTATTTATTTATCTTTTAAATAATATTATCTCTAAATTATAAATACACTGCCTGGTTTTTGTAAACTAACATTGATCTTCTCTGTTTCATCAAATGCACAAAATAATTAATTAAATGCGTTTAGTTTTCACTTGTTTTATCAATAAATTTCATAGTTGTTCGCGAAAGTGAAATTTATCGTAATCATAGTGGTCTAGTTTCATTAAAATATCAATAGATATTTATAAGAAATAACTAAATACTTTTATTGGACTGTAAAAATTCGCTAAAAAATACGAGAGCTTTCGTTTAAATGAAGTGAAAAAAAATATCAAATTTCGCTAAAAACATATATAAATAGATATTATGAATTAATGTAGTTTATTATTATTATTTTATTTTTTAATATAAGTTGTGAAATATGACATTCAATAGGAATATTATAAAAATAAAAAAAGCAAGTTTTATTTTAGAAGAAAGCATCTAATCTAAATATGAATTAAGGAGCATAGCTAGCAGTTAAAAATGAATCCTTTTAGATAAAGCATAAAAATATTGCTAAAACTATATTTTTTTAAGCAAATAAAAGTTAAAATAAAATCAATAAATATAAATAAAATCAAAACTAGAATGCCCAGTGTTATGTGTACTTTTTACGGCAATAATAATATTTATATACCATAATTAATACATAAATAAACTTTTATAATTTTGTTTACAAATCTAGCATAAACAAAGAAAGTGATTTTTTAAAAACGTAAAGTGACAGCATCTTGCAAAAAAAAAGTAATTATCTACATAGATAGAGTATCAATTATTTAGTTAAATAAAATAAAAGTAAAAGTAAAAATTTAATTAAATAATTACTTTATTTTTTATATTTTCTTCATATTTTCATGAATTATGTCAATATTTTAATAATATTTTAATAATAAACATCCTTAAAAAACTTAGTTCAGTTTGAATAATTTAATTTAAAAATTTAGGTTAACGAGTAATCATTTTTAATATATATTTTAATTAATACAAATTGCAATAATTATTCTTTTCATTTACGTTAATTAAACAGAAATCATTAAAGAAAAAATTAATAGATTTTATTCACAGTAAATTAGTTTTTAAAAACATTTTTATTTATATCAATAAGTGAAATAATATGCAAAGTTAATGTAAAACAAGAAGAGAGAAAATAAATATATTAATATTTGCAAATTATGTAAAAATATATATTTTATTATATTAATTAATAAATGAAATAAAATAGTAAAAGCTTTAAGAAAATTATTCAAATGTTCATTTAAATTTAAATAAACTTTAATCAACATATTTTTTTTCAGTTTTGTTTTTGTAGTAAATATTTTAATTTTATCAAAAACTTTATAATACTGTTTACATTAAAATACTCTACAGTATGTCTGTATATAAGACAATAAAAATTTAATAATTAAGTACCACAGAACGCAAGTGGCTTAAATTAAGCAATTATTATTGTAAAATAAGCATAACGAATATATCTAAATATACTTCCTATTATTTAATTTAAAATTTTTTTTTTAAAACTATTTTTACTTTTTCTTTGCAGTTATTTTAGTATTGCTTATGATTGTAAACACACTTTTGCGTCCAATAAACAGCTACTAATCCATTTATTATTATTATTTTTTAGCAAAATAAAAAAAAAAGGTTTAACATATGTACATTTATTTTTATTTTATTTATGGTAATGTTATTTTATTTTATTGTTATATCGTTACGTTATGATTTTTCTATTCAAGCTTCATTGAAAAATGAATATATATATATATTAACTAACTAAAATAATAAATCCATTAACAAATTACATATTTTGGAATTTTTCTTTCGTCTCATTAAAGAAAGAAAAGAAAAAAAATACCCACCTAGACGCTCTTGTATTCGCTTGTTTGCTTCATTGTTTCATCTTGAAAAAGCAGAGAAGTGAAAGATAAAAAAACCATTGTGGAATGGTATTTGAATCTATGAGTAAATTAATATAAATTGACCATATTAAACGGCGCTGATCTAAAGTTAAAACGACACAGCATCTGTGAACTTCAACGCGAAAACATTTTCTTATCTTTTTTTTAGTGTTGAAATCTAACATATTTTCAGTGACTTTAGTGGATTTTATCGTTTGTATTTGTTTTCTTGAATTAATTAAAAAAAATTTTAATATTGTTAAAATGGCATTGTTTTATAAAATTGTAAGTGAATTAATTTTATAAAAAATGAATAGATAACATTTCTGTTTGTGAAAAATTTTCTTGTGCATATATAATATTAAATTTTTTTATTTATATATATTTTACAGATGTATTGTGCTTGTGTTATAATTTTGATTGTGCTGTCGACTATGGTGACATCAATACCAATACCAGGCAGTGGCAGTGGATCTGCAAAGTAAGTTTTTCTTTTTTAAACTTAAAAAAATATTAATTTTTATTATTATTTTTATTTTAATTACAGAATTAGAATTCATGTACCTGTTAAACATCATACACATGTCCATACAAAAACATTATTAAAAACTGTGCACATTGGTATTCCAGTAAAAGAACCAGAACCAGAAAGCTGGTCATATCCAAAAAAGAAAAAATTCCATGGTTTTATCTAATTATCTAATATTCTCACATTATAAGTATTATTAAATCACTATTTGTTATTTACTTTTTATTATTGTATTACACTTATACTCAATGGTTTATAAAAAAAAAACCATTATCATTACTATTAAGAGAAATAAAAAAAAAAAATTAAATTAATTAATTAATTGTTTTTCTTTTATTTGTATTAAATCACAATTTTTTAATTATACTGTAAACACAACGCATATCAATCCTGTGACCAATGCATTTAGAGGTTAAATACTTTATGTAAAAGAAATTATAAGGACTGGATTAAAACTAGATATTTATTGAAAATAAAAATAAATTCTCCGCAAGATGAAAGTTGCTTTTACAAATTGCATCTAAAGACTATATCATTTTCTTATCACATATCAAATTGTATTAATTATATTTATTATTATTTTCCTTAATTATTCTAAACAACATTTCTTTATTAAAAAAAGTGAAAACATTTATTACTTTTTTCCACTTTCGTTTTCTTTATTTATTACAAAATAATTTTTTATAACACGTTTTTTTAACATTTATTTGTAACAATTGAGATGTTTTGGTTTCTATTTATTATTTTGATTTAATATTATTATTATTATTATTATTATTTTTTTTTTTTTTTGTTAGTCTGTTGATGTTTACTTTTTTTCTTTCTTTTTGTTTCTCATTTACTTATTGTAATAAGTGAAATTACATAGTGTTGTTAGTGTACATCATTAAATCGAAATTGTTTCATTTCCTATACACAATTAGTTCATTATGAATTTTGTTTTTCGATTATTAATGACTATGTAATGTATGATTTAAGATCGGAACGATTCATTATAATGTTATCATTTAAGGTAAGGTCTGAAGTATATTTTTTGGTATATAAAAATATAAATTCGCTTGGTATTAACAATTATTGAATGCTTACTATTACTTTACTCAGTTCAAACAATCAATTTGTGTAAATAACTCACTAAATACCATTTTTTACCATTTATAGATCATTTGGATGATTACCAAAAATGCAAAAAAAAATCATAAACAGCCAGATGTTTCAAATTAAATCAACTTAAACATAAATAACACGCATAAAATCTCATTTATTAAACTTATAATTCAGTATAAAATTGAAAAATTTAAATTTAATTTATACGCAAAAAATCACACTGTAATTTGTATTCAACACGTTTTTGACTGCACAAGCATGTTTAAATACATAATGTAAAAATATTTACCAATTTTTTTTATTTGTTTGCCTTTTGACAAAACAATACTATTGTATTGTAATAACGTATAGTTATATACATACCTAAAGGTTTATTTAGTCGCATTTTAAAGACCCATAATATTTTGTTATTTTTTAAATTATTCATTTAAATTTATGATTGTATGTTTTTTAGTTTTTTAATAATAATGCAATCAGAGAAAATTTTGTATTATGTATTAAAGTGTGTTCTGTACACTTTCTTATCTATGGGTGTTTATATTTATCTTGAAATCCGTAAATTTTTATTTTACGTGCTACTTCAGCAATGCTCAGTTAAAATGTTATAAAATTGCAATTTTTTTGTTTTTCTGATTTAATATTTACCGTAAGGTGACTAAGAATTAATGCTTTATCTTTCTAAGATCAATGTGCCGTTTTAAATAAATCAGGCCAGCATAATAATATTGATTGTTTAACACCAATTATTTTATTTATTTTAACTTTTATAAATATTTGCCGAAATGTACACAGTCCGCATCACAATATATTCAAAAAAAATTATGAATGAATTTAATGTTAAAGAAAAATTGTAAAAAGCTTATATATAGTACATATAATTAATTATATTTAAAATTACGTATTGTGTGCCAATGAACTTAAAAAAAAAAAATTTAAATAAAGTTAAACAATACTAATAAAATTGAAAATCTTTAAACTTTAAATTTTGATTTTAATTTGTTAAAATTGGGGTAATTTATAAAAATAATTAAATTTAATTTTCCATTAAAATAATAAATAATTAATTATTTAATGTCACAATAAGCATTATTTTTTTAAATTGAATGTAGGAAAGTTGCAATAATATTGTTTACAAACCTAATTTTGTATAAATTATCATAGTTACACAGTTGTAAAATAAATATTGTAAAATGACTTATCAATATTAATAAAATAAAATTAATTTAATTTTGTCTTATAGCCAGTTTCATAATAATTAAGTGTACAAAACAACTGTTAATAAGGAAATATTAATCGTATGTAATCATATTAATAATTATAACTTTATTGTGTTTTCATAATAGTAAAAACTACGCACTATGCTTACCTTATTTACAGTTAAATAATTTATTAAAGATCTATTTATAGTGTTAACATTTGTAAATTTCACTAAAGAGTGAATACTTCTTTTCAAGGTCCGCACAGTTGTTTATTATAATGTACTTAAATATAATAGTAAATCATTTATAACAATTGATTAATATGAAATTATAAATTAAAATATAAAAAACTGTATTCCATACATTACGTAAGGTTATCACATTATTGCAAAATGTTACGTAGTTTTTGCTCTGTGATTTTCAATGTAGTTTAATAGTAGTTGAGTGATTTCGCGCTAAATCTTTAAGTTACAATTAATTTATAATTAAGTTTACTTTACATTTAGTGAAAGTTTTATATAATATTTATTAAACACAATTTTGAAATGTTAGTAGTTTTGTTTTAGAATGATGCATTTTATCATTGGAAATAGTTTTTATGGTTATTAATATTACTTAATTGTTTCGTAATTAATTGTATTATCTTTAGCTTTTTATATTGTTTTTTTATTTGATTTTTTTTTTGTATTTAATCCATGTTCTTATTAAACCTTTTGTTTTTATTATTATTTTAATATTATGTTTTTATTATTATTTTTACTAATATAAAAAATAGTCAAAAATGAAAGGCATTAAAGATAAGTTTGTTTTACAAAATAAAATTGCAACATTGACCTTTTTATTGTATTTTTAAGTATTTTTTAAATTAGAATAATATTAAATGATATGCATTTGTAATTGATAAATAATAATAATAATAATAATAATAATAATAATAATAATAATAATAATAATAATAATAATAATAATAATAAAAATAATAATAATAATAATAATAATAATAATAATAATAATAATAATAATAATAATAATAATAACAACAATAATATATTGTGTAACTTTATTAGTTCAGGCGGTGTTCAGTGAATACAAAATTATATATTTTTGCATTTAATTAAAGTCCATACATAATTGTAGATTAAGGAGAAATGGCTATTTTTTGCGTATTTTAAACATTTTTATTAACGCACTATTATGAAAGTATTATTATTTGATATTGTAAAATTGTAAATTATCTTGAAACTTTCGATTCAACAGGCCAAATGTTACCAAATTGAACAAAAAAAAAAAAAAATCAGCAAATAATATGCCATAAAATGCATAAAATGCAAATTTTTATAAGTAGTTAAAAGCTTATGTAAATTTATTTTGACTATATGTGATTTTTTTAAATTTATATAATAAACTTTTTTGTTTGTTCAATTTCGTATTACTTTAAAAAGTGTAGCTGAAATAATATTTGTCTTATTTAGAGTACAGGAAAAAGTACTAGTTTTCATATTATTTTTACAATTTATGTTTGAAAACTATATATGTAACAAGACATTTCCATAAAAAAATAAAATACTTTTTGTTCCGCATAAAGCTGAATAATAATAAAAAATTTTAAATCACATAATCAATTAACTTATTTATGTTTTATATAAAATTAAATTGATAAAAACGTTAAAGTAATTAATTTATCTTGTTTTTTCTTCATTTTTATTATAATTTAACAACGTTCAGCATGCATGTACAATGTAAACAACTTAGCCAAATGATGAATATGAAAGTAAAACTAAGAAAGTTCCTTCCTGTTTAATAAAGTTAGTACATTCTGTTTGCAATTATTTTAGAGTCATTCTTACTTATTGCACCAAAGGCAAATAAATTCAATATTTTTATTACCTATTTGTGAAAATATCAATTTGGAAATAATTTAGTAAAAAACGATGTCATCAAAAATCAATGATAGCTTTTTTATAAATTCAGAAGATTCTTATTTTGGAATTAATGAAAAAAATAACGTTAATTATAGAATAACTAACACAATTAATGAAACAAGTAGTTATGAATAAAAAAAAAATCGTAATAAAAGCTCATTTAAACTGCTTTTAATAACAAATCGTTTACAATCGTATACTAAGCAACTAAAAAATAAATATAAAACTATAAGTTGATGTTGAAGAGAATTTGACAATTTATACTTATGCATAGAAAATGGCAAATAAACGATTAAAAATATAATTAAATAAATTAACTTCAAATCGATTACTTAATAATTAAAGTCTATATATTTAACGATTTTAAAGCAGGTGAGCGATAAACCTACTACTTAAAAAAAAATTTACGAAAAAGTAATGCAGTGAAAGTAAAATAAAATATTAAACACTAATTCTCTAGACTTTGCATTTGTCACACAGGAAAGATTATTACTAATATTGTCGTTTAATATATATTTACGCAATAAAGATAATTCAAATAGTTGAGTTAAAACGATATAATGTTATCCATTTATATGAACTAAGAATAGTATTTTGTTATTATCAAATATACGTTAATAAATAATTAAAACAACTTTAATTGGAAAATATAATTTAAAAAAAACGCACAAGTATATTTAATATTGATTAATATAAATTTATAAAAATAATAAATATTTACACTTTAATTCATGCACTTATTTACAATTCTTATAACTAATGACTAAATGTAGTTTTATTTTAACACAAAAACAATTAATTAAATTCATGTAAATTGAAAGAATTAAATTTAACAAATTATTTATACATATATTTTCGATTATTAATGATAACTTTATGTGAGTAAAAAGTAAACAAAAAAAATTAAAAATTTGATTTATATATTTTCATCGCTGAAATGTTATGAAATAATTATAAAAACTTAGTAAAAGCATAAGACAGACAAAAAATGAAAGTAAATTTTGTATAACAGTATTTAGTGGGTCTTTTCAACCAAATAATAACTAAATGGCCTAATAAAAATGACTGAATTATGGTTAATTAAATAAACAAAGTACCACTGATGGTAATACTGTAGTATTCTTTATTTTTTCTTTTAATTATGTATTTTGACAATAATTTTAACATACAAAATGAATTGTCGGTTCGACAATTTGGAAAACATTAACATATTAACTAAAGCCAAACGAGTAATATTACATGACAATAAATTGAGATTACACTAATGTGGGCTTTTATAATATTCATAATGCCGATGTTGTTTATTAATGAATTATTTAAAGTTGTTTACTTAAAACAAAACCAAATAAGTTTTTCTAACATTAATAAAAATAATAAACTTTGTTACTGGTTTTTGAGAGTGACAGCAGCAACCAACACTAGTTAATTGATATAAAAACAAATAAAAAATAATAAAAATTACATAATTTTAATTATATTTAACGCATTGATTTATTTATTTAATTTAATTTTAACAAAAAAACACATTATATTTTTATTTTTAAATACAGTTTTTGACAGTAAAGCTATTTAAAAATAGTTAAGAGACAGTTAACCTAAACCAAAATGTAATGCCTTGTAATCAATGTGTATTTATTTAATAATAAAGTTGAAAGGAGTTTTTGGTTTTTAAAATAAAATAAATGAAATTTTATAACATAATCAACAAGAAATTATTGATATGATGTAATATAATACATATAAATATAAATGTATATACACACAAAAATATTTTGTTGTTTATTTTTAAAGAATTTAAATAATAAAACTCGATCATTTCCAGATTCGGTTTTTGTACATTTACAGAGATGAAACAATTTCCATTTTATTTTTATTTATAATAAATAATTACATATAACAAATGATTAATTTTGAAATAATTTCAATAATAATAATAATAAATAAAATTTTTGTCTATACATATGAAAAATTTTTTTTATATATTTATGTAATAATGTTTTTTCTCTTACTTTAAATATTATTATTGAAAAAGTGTTTTTGATTTTAGTATTATGATGGATAAAAATGTTGCATTAAATCAAACAAATTCCAAGTTTTATTGTAGTGGTAAATTCATATTCGTTTTTTTATTAAATTACAATAATATCATATAAATAAATGTTTATAAAATAATACTTAAAAGTATTATTGTGTATTTTTGCACATAAATAAATTTTTATTAATCAATCAGTTTCTGTTAAAGTTGACTTCGTTTATAATTTACAACGTCTTAGATAAGTGTATGTATTGTATAAATAAATGGTAAGGTAACAATAATTTTATTTTATTTTTTTGTATTAAACAAAACCATTTCGTATATAAACCAGAGCAAACCATGGCTGAGACATCAAAAACATTAAGTTGTTTCTAGTGTTAACTTAATAATTTTGTGCTTTTAAATTAAAAATAAAAATAAAAGTTTATTATACAATGGCCGCTTTTAAGCTTACAGTAAGTTGTGCTTTTAAGGATTAATACAAAAGAAGAAATACATACATTTATGAGGATTAATTTTAGTATTTTAATTGCAAACAAATTGAGCATTGTTGTTTAGAAAATTTTTATTATTTTTAATGTTTTATTTAAATTTAGCTACAATAGATAAAGCGCGGAGCAAAAAAAATAACATAAAGTGCAAACAAACATCTTTAGAAAATTTGTGAACTTATGTGCAAAAAAATTAAAATTTTTAATCATTTTATTACTATAATTAATTAAAACAACCTGTGTATCATAAAATATTTTGATTATTTTTTATTTAATTGCAGAGTGTCTTTTTCGCTTGCATGGTTGCATTAGCAGTATGTAGTCCAGCCCCATTCTTTGGAAAGAAAAGGTAAACATACTTTTTTGCTCCTTAATTTCACCAAAATAAAAATAACAATCACGTTCGATTTTTTTATCTATATTTTATGTATATTTTTCATGACACTTTTTCTTTAATAAAAAGAAATATATTCAATAAAATTTATTATCGTTTAATATCGGTTAAAATATTTTAAAAAATTATCTTAAATGTGTGAAAATTTTTTGGCTGTAAAAAACCTTTCAATAACAAATTTAATAAAATTAATTATTCCATATGATTAACATTAAAAATATACAGACAGAAAAATGAAAACACCAGTACTTTGAATTAAGGTAGCACTAGCCAGCCAGTTAAAAAAATGATATAACAACAAGTAATTATTTTTAATTCATTTATAGTAGAGTTTTTATTCAAGATTGCATTGTTAAGATGTGCGTGAACTGACTTAAATATTTTTTATTTTATTTAATTTTCTGCAGAAACTTATATGTAATTTTATTTCTCGCTGTTGGTAAATATAATTTTATTGTAATTAGTTTTCTTCGTTTTATTACATTTAATTACAAAAAGAAATAATTATTTCAACTGTTATCTATGGAAATAACAAATTATCAAACATTAATTTCAACAGAAAAAGTAGACAATTGTTGAAATTTTCGCAACTGAGTAATCAAACCAAACCATATTCATTATCTGAATTTATTGGTTAAAAAATTAAATTAAAAATATAATTTAATGACATTGATAGTGATAACTATTTAATAATATTTAATAAAAGCTGTGTAATAAAATAATTTAATAATAATAATAATAATAATAATAATAATAATAATAATAATAATAATAATAATAATAATAATAATAATAATAATAATAATAATAATAATAATAATAATAATAATAATAATAATAATAATAATAATAATAACAATAATAATAATAATAATAATAATAATAATAATAATAATAATAATAATAATAATAATAATAATAATAATAATAATAAAAAGCGAGAGTTTTTCAGTGTAACCACTGTCTCGTGATATTTTTGATTTTAATATTAATTTGTTGTTTAGATGAAAGTATATCAAATCGTGATGTTAATTTATTAATAATAATTTTTTTTTTGTTTATCGCTAAATTTATATTAAATAATTTATATTAAATAATTTTATTAATAATAAGTATGTGCTTAGGGTCAAACAATTGCATTAATATGTAAAGTCTTGTTCTTTTAAAAGCTCTATTAATTGAATATAATTATACAGAAAGGTATAAAGTAGCTCAGTATCTTATATATTATTAATAACAATGACAAAATGTGATAGACACCAAAACAAAAAATAAACAAATTAGTATGCAGCAAATGACTTTTTTCCTTTTGTAAAATTTATTTTTTGTTTATTATTATTATTATTATTATTTGTAGCGAACACGTTGTCGTTCATGTCCCATACAAAGTACATACGATTCACCATCATCATGTAGAAAAGGTGCCAATCTATAAAGAAATTCCAATTATTAAGCATGTCCCATACTACAAGGAAGTGCATGTGCCCGTTGTAAAGGAAGTTCATGTACCAGTCCATGTTCCAGAATACAAGGGATGGAGCAACGCTGAATGGAGCAACAGCGGTTGGTGGTGAATTAATAATTTACAATAACCATCCTCAATTGAACACCATCAACACTGCCAAAAAAAAAAACAATTTTCATCCATACATGTATCCATCAAATATATTTAATTAATTTTTTATCTAAGTTACAGGCCATATAAAGGATTTTCTATTTACGAAACATAAATATAAGCACACTTAATTAATTATTATTTAATTATAAATTTAATTTTATATTATTAATTAATAATTATTTAGACTTTTTTTGTTAATACATTAAGTTCAACGAATTTTAAGTTTGTTGCATCTTGATGTTGATTTTTTAATGCTTACTTACCTGAAAATTGTTTTTTAATAATAATTTTATTTTTGTAGAGAAAAAAGAAAAAACAAATAAACGTTGTCATTGAGCAATTAGCAGCAATGTTTCAATTGTTGTAAATAAAATTGTATATAAATAAAAAATAATTAAAAAATATATATTTTTGTTTTATTTCATTTACAAAAATGAGTGTTGATTACATAAGACCACATGAATTACATAGTGCCGGATATGCTTATAAGCTTTATTATTGTTTTATTTTTATTTTCTAAAATATTTGCCTTACCAATAAGTAAATTAATAAACATGTATTAATTTATCAGCAACATAATTAAAATAAAAAAATAATAATTGAAAACGAAAACATTCGTAAGGTTTTTGTTTCGTTAGAATAATCACATTAAAGTTGATTTAATAATCATTTCACTAGATCGCGCTACAATCAGTTAAACGCATTTGAGTGAAAACAAGTAAATTTTACTAGTTGAGTAAAAAGCTGCTAATGATGCATAAAAATTAACTTTACTGTAAAATAATAAATGTAATTTTAATTTTTATACTACTACAATTACAAATATTAGGAAACATAACTACTGGAAACCACCAAGGATTTTTAAGTGCTTACTTAATGTCAATCATAGGTTATTAATAATAAAAATTAATTTAATTACTTCATTAAAAATTGTCATTGATACATAATTGTTTTCGTTATCATCATTAAACTAATTTTCAAATGCATTAAACAATATATATATATATATATACATATATATATCTTAATTTGGTGAATTTTATTTTGTGAAAAAAACCCTCTAAAGTTATGCAAACGTAAAGAAAAACAATTGCATCTCCTTTCGGTAACACAAATATCTTTATTGATAAGAAAAACATTATTAAACTTACAGAAATATTTGTCAAAGTTCTTATCGCTTGTAAAAAAACATACAAACAGACATACAAAAAAGATATTATTAATAAAAAACTCTCAACGAGGGTCAACAAGTAAATTTAAAAAAGGCACTTATAATCATATCAATTTGTGATTAAAATTCTTTCTTTTTATTTTGATATTCACTAAATTCAGTGTTTTTATTTAGAAAATTTATTTTTTTGCTAATTACTTATACTATTAGAATAGTATCTGCTCTTATTGCAAATAAATATTAGATAAAGGAGAAAGAAATTAATATTAAGATGAAATAATATATGCTAAATAAGTTTGTTTTTAAAAAAAATAATTATAATTATTTAAAACAAAACAATAAAATAATAATAATAATAATATTTCACAAAAAATATTAAAATGTTAAATAATGTTTTTAAAATTGAAAACAGAAATAACTTAAGCTGCAAAAATCCACTTTTCAAATATAAAGAGTACTTTTGCCATTACCATTATTTGTTTAATTAACGGCATAAGTGGTAAAGTATTTATTTAAAACTACTATTGAATTTAATAACAAACAAATTTAAATAAATAAATATCCAATCAGACTATGTTTAAATGGATTATTTATTTATCGTAGTATTTGGTGTAAATAAAAACGATAAAAACAGGTGATTATTGTGTAATTATGTATTTATATCTTAGTTTTGAATATCAAAAATATTGATTTTATCAAAATTAACAAGAATTACGTGCAGTGATTTAGCAGCAATACGAATTTTTCAATTTTTAAATTAATAGATCGTTTGGATAAGCACCATTGAAAATAGAATAAATAAAATTATTAAATCATATGCAAATTAATTCTTAGCAAAAAAAAGAAACAAAATTAAAAAAAAAATGAAAAAACAATAAGAAAAGTTCAATTTTCTTCAAATGGAAAAACCAACCAACAAATAAATGATGAAAAAAATTAAATCTTTATGTTACCAAAATATGTAATCATATTGTTAATTTTTTTTTTATTTTAAATAAACAAAAAAAAAACAAATAATCCTTACATCTTTTAGGGCTTTATCATTTTCAAATCGATATATTTAATTAATTATAATAATTTTTTTCAATAATTCACTATACAAGATAATTCAATACATTAAAATGGCAATAAAATGAAAATAAAAAAAATAATTTAAATAAGCGAGAGATACCAGTTTATATTTTTCATTTAGTGAACTTGAATTTCTATAATAAAATTTGCCTTCAGTTTAATTATTAACGTGTTAGCGTATAGTTCACATGATTACAGTAAACTAAAATAAAAAATTGATTTAATTATTTTTATTTGTACTATACTTTAAAAAGATTTTTTTTAGAAAAATAAAAATCATTTTATAAAATAAAATGTACCGCAAAGTGGAAGGACTACTAGAAAAGGTCAGTTAATTCAGAATATAACATAAATAGTAATTGCTAAATGTAAATTAAATAATATAATTAAATTAAAGTAACGAAAAAAATTATTAAGGCGAATTAAAATACAACGCTATTCACAAATTATCGAAATTTATATTAACAGAGTCATTAAGTTATTTGCACACTTAAAAAATGTAACTCCTGTTCGGGAATTTTTTGTGAAAAATAAAGTTGTATAAAAAAAATTCGGGTTTTACTTCCAAAATGATAATAAACTTGAAATAAATAAATAAAACTTTTTGGATGTATTGTGATACCTACTTGTAATAATACATTTTTTTTTAATTTTAAAAACTATTTAAATACGAATTGAACATTTCCTCTGACCTTGATTTGATTTTTGCATAAAAGCTTGTTGCCATCATAGATTTAAAAATAGTTACCGGAAGTTCGGCTTAGGCCAGTGATCATTACAAAAATTTAATTTTCTTAATAATTTATTTAAACTTTAAAGCCAGTACTAAAGGAAGGCGGATCATATATAATGGAATCAAAGAATGCAAGAAATACGTGCTTAATATATTCACCGAAAACTGAGGAGACTGGTGCCTTAGCAAAAACATTGAAGATATTTGAAGATAATAATGTGAATCTTGTTCATATTGAGTCACGTTCATCGACCAGACGCCCTGGCTATGAATTCTTTGTCGAGTGTGACAGTACTACCGGTTCATTGGGAAAGGCTATCGATGATCTGAAAAGTAAATGCGGATATCTCAGCATAATATCCAGAGATTATCAGGATAATACTGGTAGGCTATTTTAATCACGTGTTTTCTGAGTTTAATAATAAATTTGAAAAATTATTGAAGCTGCTGTACCATGGTTTCCTATAAGGATACGTGATTTAGATCGCTTTGCGAATCAAATATTATCATATGGTGCGGAATTAGACTCTGATCATCCTGGTTTTACTGATCAAACATACCGTGAAAGAAGGTAATGACATTAAATTCATTATTTTAAATCAAAATTTATTATTTTATAATATTTTTGGAATAAAGAAAATACTTTGCTGATTTAGCATTTAATTATAAGTATGGTCAACCATTACCACATGTTGATTATACAGAAGAGGAAATCAAAACATGGAGTGTAATTTTTAATAAATTAACAGAACTGTATCCTAAGTATGCATGTCGTGAGCACAATCACGTTTTCCCTTTATTGATTGATAATTGTGGTTATCGTACAGATAACATTCCACAGTTGGAAGATGTTTCAAATTTCTTAAAAGGTTTTTATGAACATTAACTACGCGTTACATCTCATAATTAACAAATGCTTCAATTTATTTAGATTGTACAGGTTTTACTTTACGTCCAGTTGCTGGTCTGTTATCGTCAAGAGATTTTTTGGCTGGATTAGCTTTTCGTGTTTTCCATTCAACACAATATATTCGTCACCCAAGTCTACCATTATACACGCCAGAACCAGATGTTTGCCATGAATTGTTAGGCCATGCACCATTATTTGCTGATCCTGCTTTTGCGCAATTTTCCCAAGAAATTGGTTTAGCTTCACTTGGTGCTCCTGATGACTACATTGAGAAATTGGCAACTGTAAATAACTCGTTGTTTTTAATTATCAGAGTTTTAGTTCTTATTATTTTGTATTCTTGCAGTGCTTCTGGTTTACTGTCGAATTTGGTTTGTGTCGCCAAGATGGACAATTAAAAGCTTTCGGGGCTGGCCTTCTGTCATCATTCGGTGAGTTAGAGTATTGTTTATCAGATAAACCAGAATTACGTGAATTTGAGCCAACAAAGACTGGCATACAAAAATATCCAATAACTGAGTATCAACCGATTTATTACGTTGCTGATAGTTTCGAAGACGCAAAAGTTAAAATGATGTAAGTACTGCGAATTATTACATAGTTTCTACTATTTTTAATTAATAACTATATACATAATTACACAATTTATTTAGTAAATACGCAAATACGATACCAAGACCGTTTGGCGTACGTTACAACGCATATACACAGAGCATTGAGGTGCTTGATTCAAAACATCAAATTGAAAACTTAATGACCAACATTAATATGGAATTTGAAATACTACAAAATGCATTTAAAAAGCTTCGCGTGTAATTCTAATTGTAATTTCATTTTATTATTATTTTAATTAATATTTTTTTTGCTTTAATTACGCATTCAGAAAAATTTTTTTTTACAAATAGGGAAAAAAAACTTATCTCATTTACATGTTATATTATTTACTAATTTTATTTTATATTTTTTATGATAAACACATATATCTATATATATATATATATATATATATATATATATATTATGTATATAAATATAATTAATTAATTAATTTACTATTATTGTGTATATATTTTACTTAATTTTTTATATTCATCTGTTTACATTGCCTACATTGTTGTTTATATATTAAATAAATAATTTAAAATTCATGAATACAAATGACAACCACAAACATTATTAATATTTATATAATTAATTAATCATAATAAATAGAAAGATAGGCTGAAAAAATTTATTGTTTCCAAAATCGATGTTTTTGTTAATTATTCTAAATATAAAAATTAATTAATTATTTAACAATAAAAATGATGTGTTTATTATTTAAAGTTTAGCATAAAAATTATTACATTATATAAATTGTGAGCTTTGTATAAAAAGCAGAAAAAAAAATAAATAATATATAAACAGAGCCCATATCAAAGAAATTTCGAGCCTTAGGGCAACTAGACTATTTTTATGGAGAGGCTCATGGCAACACAACCCCCCTTCCCCTTCTAAGTATATAAAATTAATCTACTCTTAATGAACTTTAAGCAAATTAATTGTTTATTAAGTTTTCTTCTTTTTTATAGCTAAAAGTAGATTATGTAAAAATATTGAATGAAATATGAGCTATAAGTAGGAAAAGCAATCACTTGGTTGCAAAATATAATTGTTTAAAAATAAAAAATTGCGGTAAGCTCATTCACTAACTATGAATCACAACACATAGGTGAAATTGCTACACTAAAATCGATAAGGTGATAAAACAATGAAATTCTTTAATCACTAATCATTCGTAGTTAAATGTAATGATTCTCTATAAAGCATTTACATTTATCAAAAGAATAAAATAAAAGCCAACTATAAACATTGCATTAATAAAAATTAATTAAGAAAAAACATTGTTTAATTGATTTCTAATATCGTCATTTGGTTGAACGCGATAACCCTTATAAGATCTTCTATAGAATTATTTATATTATATTTAGCTTAAGCTAATAAAATGTGAAAAGAATAACATTTTTGTGAAATAACCGGATCAAAAAGGTTAAAATAAAACTCTTTTGCTTATCTGAAATTTTTGTGTTTTTCTGTTGTCATCATTAAAATGCGTCATTATTATTAATTAAATGTTATTATTATTATTGTTATATACTAAATACATGACAAAATGAAACTGCAAAAAAAATACTTATTTTAACACTTACTGTAACATTTTTTCACTTAATATTCAATTTTTCTTTACTCGGTATTATAGTTTTTCTTTGATTTCTTACATTTAAATAAAATAAACTATTTATTACTTATAAATATTTACACAAATTTATGTCTTTTTAATATTGATTATCGCACACATCCATTTATTATATTTTTAAAAATTATATAAAAAAACATTTATTTCGTTTTGTTCCATCGTTGCATTGTTTTAATATTTTAAATGATTTCTAAAAAACTAAACAATCTAATGATTTTGTTGTGATGCATTTGGTGATAAATTCGAAGCAAATAATAACTGAGCTTGTTCTTGTGTCATTTGAAATGGCATAACTTCACTTTCGCCACTTATTTGTTGCTGTTGTTCATTTATCTGATTCTGTGACTGTTGCAAATGCTGTTGTAAATGTGAAGCTGTTACTGTTGTCAATTGCATATATGAAATCATTTTTTCGCCTCCAATTTTATTAGTATCAACCTCAGATGTATTCTGCTGGCATACAGAAATTTCTTGAAGTTTTTGATGTTGCATTGGATGTCCAGTTGATGGACAAACTGGATTATGATATTTGTGATGCGAATGTAATTGATGTTGTGGATTTGTATGTAATTGTGTAAATGTATTCCCTGCATTTTTATTTGTATTCGATGAGTTGGTATTTTGAGTGCAGGGCTCGGCTACATTTACGATCGATGGTACAATACCGTATCTGGCCATTAACAATTGCTCAGAAATTCGGCGTAACTCTTCTTTTTGTTGCATGATCAACTGTTCTAATTCCTCATGTTGTCGTTCCAGATGCTCATGCACTTCAGTTCGCGAAGATGTCATTACAACACCAGGATGTAATATAGCTGGCGTCTATAAAATTAATTATGTTTTATGCTTATTATATAAGGAGTACATATTGTAGAAATAGTAAATATAAGAATTAAATTTATATCGTGTAAATGACAATAGCAGAGCTCATTGATGATGACGATATTTTTCATATGACGTATTGGAATGTTATGCTATTTATTTTTTATTACCTGAAGTGGTGATATAACAGTTGTCGTCGTTGGAATGCTTATCGTTGGTGCCGATTGCACAGGAATAGTAGCTATGTATTGAGAGGGTTCCAGAAACGCGGTACCCATCGGTTGAGGTGGTGGCATTGGAGGCACAGTCATGTGTGACTGTGACTGTGATACCGTTCGGTAGGGATTCGTATGTATTTGCGAAATTTGTTCATTTTGATGACTCTGTGCTCGATGCTGAGATATTTTCTTTGTTGTTGGAGCATTTTGACGGATCCTCGGTCGCTACAAACAAATGATTTTTATTTATATTTTGTTATAAAGAAGTAAAATTATCAATATCTTACAGAACTATAATGCGTCATCATTGAATGACGACTAGCTATAGATTCAGTAGATATAGATGTAGAATCTGAATCGGTTCCTGGACAAGAGTCATTTCTATGTCTGCTTCTACCACCAGGTGAATTTGGCGTTGTTGCAAATCTAGTAATAGAATTTTGTCTAATAGTTAAATCATACTTGTTTCTATAATCACATTAAATAAACTATAGGGAACTGGATATTATTGCAGCAATCCCATGCAAGTTTATGATTATATACATATATAAGTACTTTTGTCAACAATACTTATAAATTAATTATTATAATTAAGATTGTAGTAACCATACTAATAAAGGTGTTTAAAAAAAAAGTAAATAAAATACCTTGACGCTCGGGAATTTTTTGAACTCCTTGATGAATTTAATAACATTGACGAAGCAGCCTTTAAATTTAAATCTGTTGTAACGTTATACGAATCTTTGTTAAACACTTCAGAACTATTATTTCGTGAATTCTGAATAACATCTGCATAGCTTACTACACGATGTGTACACACTACAAATTCGGGCTTCGAATTCCATTGATGATATGTTACATAAAATCTTGACTGAAGCCATAGCCACTGATGTCCCTTAGTTAAGAATCGGTAATAACAAGAAGTACTTTTACCCTTTTGAATTACTAAATAATAAAAATATATTAGTATCCTGCAGATTTTTCGGATCAACAAACAACATACATGCTTCATGGCAAGAAATCACTTTTTCCAAGTCATCAAAATGATAATAATCATAACCGGATGTTCCAAGCACTTCAAAGGGTAAATACCCAATAATTGGTGGTGCTCGATGGTCTAAATACAGAAACTTCCATTCTAAACTATGACGCGATGTAAATTCATTTTTAGCTGATTCAACTATTGTCATCTCTCGGATTAACTGTGGCGTTTGTAATCGAGCAGTACCAATAAATACCAACCTAAATTACAATACTGCTGTATAATAGCATAAAAAATAACTACAATAATAAGACAAAATATACCTTGTATCAGCTTCATTTGGAAAATTAAACGTGGGATTTTGTGCAATCAAGTTGTCTAAGTGAACATCACTTCCTAAAATAAAGCGAAAATTAATATTTTTTTCTTAATTCAAAAATTATGTAATATTTACTAAAATATCCGACAAAATGTACTAAATCGAAGGATGGTTCATCTCGATGTTCTAATCCACCTTTTTTCAAATGGCAGGAGAATATTACTTGATTATCTAAAAAATCAATTCATATAATTTCAAGATGTTATTTTATCCGTGATTGATGTTACCATTCTGTTCAAGATCAGCAACTGTTTCCGGATTTAACAATATATTATAAAGACCTGAATGATCATCAACGTGAGCCAAATCATAAATCGTCATATTCAGTAAATCATTCTAGTGTAGAAAAAAAGTTTTTGTTTTTATTTTTTTTCCTTTTTGAAAGTTATTTTGTTTACCGGTAAATGTCCCAATAATGACGTTACACTTTCCGAGGCATAAAATATTCGCCCCGTTGATGAAAAAACAATAATAAAGCCATCGAGTGCTTCTAGGATTAAATGTGTAAACTCTTCATTTGATAAATATGATGGTTTCCAATCTTCCTGTATTTCATGTGCACGCGATCTTACTGCAAGTTCTGTAATTCAAAGCAACAACAAAAAATAGCTTTAGAAAATTTATTTGAACAATTTTTGAGCATCATTCACCATTGTGATTTTTAAGAAAAACAATTGTTGACTTAAGCACCGTGGATTTATCCATTTTTCGATTGTTAGATGATACCATTGAGCTAAGCTCATTGACCAATAAATTAAATTGATCTCGTCGCTTCTTCTCGCTAAGATTTCTTGATTTCCTAAACAAACCCCCAAAAATAGAATCAGTTTTAACTAATTTTATATTTTTTTATTTTAAATTAATCTTACCGCTTTGAATCATCCTTATCATCAGTATCATCATCCATTCTGGTAATAATTTTTCTTTAATATTTTATACTTATACTTTTATGGAATTTTTTTTGTTAATTAATTAATTAAATTAAATTATATACTTTTAAATATAAATAATTCTTTGTTGAAATTTATGTGTTTAAAAATAATTTCTTTTTATTATAGAAACAATTTTTATCACATTTTATGAAACAAAACTTTAAATTAAATAATTTATCATTGAACATAGTTTTTGTTTAGATGTTAATTTTTTTATTTGGTTTTCCTTAAGTAAGTTTCGCGTTTCACCTATATTTTTAATTTTTATCTCTTATTAAACTTTTTTATAAATTATATATTTATTGAACTAAACAATTAATTATAGTAATAATGGAATTATTATTTGCTAAGGTTTATTAAACATAATTTAAATAAATAAAACAATGTAAAGTAATTTGTATTTAATTTTAATATGGATGTAATTTAATGAGAAAAAAAGTAGAAAATAACACAATGAGTAAATATCCCTTGTTTTTAATTTAAATACAAAAAATCTTTACTTTTTAAACAAAGATTAATAAAATATAAAATTTGTAGGTTTTTTTTTGTTAAACTGATTCGTTTGAATAGGAAACGAAGATAAATAGAATAATGATGCATGTGATAAAGTTTATTACAACTAACCCCTAATATTAATGCTATACGATACGATGATGAGCACCTCAACAGGTAAATAATATTTATTATTTTCTTCTTCACTATTTTAATATATTTTATATAAATAAATATTCTCTGATTTCTCTTCTGCATGTGTTCAGATTTATTTACTTTTTTATTTATTTATTTTATATATAAAAAATATTGATGCTGTATTGATCACAACTATATGAGGTGGTTTGACTATATACTCGTACGTCAATTCTTCGACAGTCATTTTCATTCCAAAGTATTATTGCCATGACAACCGTGTTGTTATACGTTACCGACCATTTCCACTGTATAAAAGTCGTCATTCGTTTTTTCGCTCTTTATTTCTTGTTTTATTATATATTATTTATTTTTCTTTTTTTTTTATTCATTTTTAAATATAATAAGTTAGCTGTTTTTCTATGGTTTCACTTGTTGTATGGAAAACCATTGTGTATACACATTTTATTTTACTTATTATTAATATTATTATTATTATTTTATTTTATTTATAAATTCTCCAAAATATCTCTATGGATATAAATCTCTATGGATTTATCCATGCGATTTTAAATAAACAATATTTAACTTATTATAAACGCTTATGATTTTCTCGAATCAAGAAGTTTTGAAACTAAAATAAGTTCGTCGGAAGTATAAGTATAAGTTAGATATATCTAAATAAAACATAATCAATATTAATTAAATGTTTATGATTTGACTAGAAGCATTTCTTTTTTTTTTACTCTTCATTTTATATTACACTCGACGCCATATTACAACTGATTATTAATAATACATAATATACATGCACAAACTGTTTAAAAGATAAATAAAACCGCATAAAGCATTATTAACGGATAAACAAAGAATTACATATTTACCGTGTAACTCTCTTAGATATTCTTTATCAGTGAATTTATTATGTAAAATTTGCAATATCATGTCAATTTCTTTATAAAAAAAAAAAAAAAAAAAAAAAAATCATAAAACGAATATAATCAAGCAACAGGCGTGTGTTAATATGTTTGGTAGTTAAAGGTAGATTTTTTTTATATATATAGAATTTAAGCCATGATTACAGTGCAAGATTTCTTTTTAACTTTTTTCATTTTTTAAATTGTTAATATTAAGAAGTAAAAAAATAAAAATTACATGCAAACAAAAAAGTGCATAATTTAATTATATCACTTTATTCACTAATACAATAATCGTTTTATTTTTTATAAATAAAATACATACTATCGCAAATAAAACAGCAGCACTTATAATGTATTAAATATTATGCTTTTATCACATTTATTAAAGGAATTAACTAACTTGTGTGTGCAACAAAACGATGACATAACACACTGTAATTATATTTATAGAATTTATTATTTAATGCACACACTTTTTAGTTTTAATTTAATTATTAATTACTAGTGACTAAACTATTAATTTTGTGTTTAATCCACTCTTTGAAACGAATTAAAAGATGATGTTTAACAAAAAACATTGAAACAAGCACTAAATAGCAACCACCAATTGCTTGGAAACATTTTCAATTTTCTTTTTTTACCAACAACAAAATTAATCATGCGCGCATTGTTAATGATTCTTTGATAATATAATATTGAAAGCACAATTAAATTTAAATATATATATATATATATATATATATATATATAGTTTAAAAACTTCAAAACTTTGTAATCACATTAAATGTGTTGTTTAATCTTTTTTTCTAAACGAAGTGAAAACTTTGTGATATTATATGAAAAATTATTCTATTGAATATCTAATACAAGCAATTTAACAATAATAAATAAAATTGCACACAATTGCATCGTTATTTATTAATAACACGAATGCAAGCTAAACACAACTTTTATAAAACGGCAACAGAAAACGCAAATAAAATTGAATAAATAAGTATGTTTAGTTAAATGATTGTGCTTCTCAACAATTTTATTTATAAAAAAATAAGAAAATAATAAACTATTTAATTTTTTCTTATAACAAAAAAGCCTAGCAAATAAAAAAGTCAAATTAAAAGGTGTGGAATTTTCAATGAATGTACCATAAGCCTAAGTTTTAGCAAAGACACACTCGTGATTTATTTATACGGTTAATGTTATATTGAACTGGCAGCACTTTAGTATCCAAATCGAACTACATATATCGCAGAGCATATTTCTTTGTGTAATCACCAGGCAGTTCATCATCTGGTGATTTTTGTAATTTTGATTTCGTTAATAACACATTTAAACGTTTCTTTAATGCGTCCTTGTTAAAACTCAGATCCATGTCATCATCAGCAGCAATATGATTTATATTTATATTCGTGATGATTTTCTTTTCGCATAATGTTATTGTGCTCGTAGTTGTCAATTGCTCCGTGTTTTGTACTATTTTATCTAGAATATCGGATTTGCTTTTCTTTAAATTAATTATCGATTCGGTAAGAATAAGATTTTTATTCGGTAAACTAACTGTCGATGGTGTTGCTGTCAGCTTTGTATACGAATTTGTGTTTATTGTTTTTATAATATTTGAGCTATTTTCAAATAAGGTGGTGTTCGATATACTGAGCTTTTTCAATATTATGTCCGCATTGTCTGAAAAGGAAAAGATTTTTTTTTTTATTAATTTGTTTTCATGTGATAAAAAATACAAAATAAATTGCCTAAGTTTGAGGGCTCGGCCACCTCTACAGCGCATAATCTATTAGTGTCTTTGTCTTTAGGAAAGGTTTTAACTAATAACGTATTCTCAGAACATTTAATTGTTATTCCATTATTCAATAAATTTCGTATATTCGCCAAATGGCAGTTCGCTTGCCACAATTGTTTGCACAACATTTTATAATTTCCATTTTTACAAACTTCATCATAATCCGTATACGAGCATAACGATTTAAGAAATATGTCAAAGATTATTTTCCAAATTTCATCACTACCATAAATCTTAATTATCACAAACATATCAAAAACATTAAGCGGTGTAAAATGATTAAAAATTTACCGACGACTAACCTTCAAAAAATATTTACACGAACTGGACAAATGCAATAAATCATTTACGCTTAAATAATTAATTAATCTTTTCAGAAATTTCTCTGGTAAATTGTGTAAAAATTCTCGGTTTATTGTTTTTGCTGTAGAATTCTCTTCTCTTTCATAATGCGACATAATTCCTTGTATTTTTTTTTTAATTTTCTGCTTTTTGTTATATATTTATGCTTGATTATTCATATCAACGCTGCCACTGTTTTCAAAAGTAAAAGAAATCAAATTTTGCATGCAAAGCTTACTACCTTTTTTCATAATAAAAAAATATTATTTTACTAATTTAGTAAAGTTGAAAAATCAATCAATTATTTTTTTAATTATAGAAATCTGCCTGTTAAATTTAACTGATTTATTAATTATTAGTATTCCAAATAAATTCATATCAGTAAAAACATGGAACTATAACTGTTAACAACAATAATTGTTTATGAACAATGAATGTTGGTTTTTACTCATTTGTTATGCATTTTTAATTAAATATAATTCAAAATAATTGTTTTAATTATGTTTAATCAGTCAAAATTTATCTGTTAGTTAGAATTTTTAAATAGTTTTTTTTCTTATAAATATAATAGCAGAATAATAATTTTACTAAGGAAAATTATTATCAAAACGTTTCATTTGTTATAGTAATTAAATTAAAAAATTTCAAAAAAAAAAGTTAACATTTATAGAAATTAATGAAAATAAGTGGTGAATTTAGATTAATTTGTTATAAAAATAGTTTTACACTAATACTAAAGTACTAATCATTTTTACATATCATTGTCATCTCACATTTTTCCAAATATTGCTGCATACTTTAATTTTTTTAAGAGGAATAAAAGATACCAATAAAAATTGTGGTTTGTTTTTATTAATTTTGCATCGTGCAATAGCAATAAAATTGTTTTACTAAAAGATTTGAATATATGTATATATCAAGACTTTTGCGATATGAATTTATGAAAATTTTAATGCTCTTTTATTTATTTTAATCTTGATACGGAATATTTTTCATTTCACATATTTTCTTTTGTTTTTTAAAAAACTTTTATTCATATAGTTCAGTATATTTTAGTATTTTTTTTCTTTCAAAACAAAATGAATAAATTATTCAGATAAATAACGTAAAAACAAACCATTATAATTTACATTTGTATTCAATTATTTCAACAAAGTTCTATAAATATTTTAATATTTTGTATATTTGTTTAGTTAGTAAAAAAGTATTTGCATTCACCGCTATACAGACAGAAACGAAATAAAGTACAAATTTGAAGGGTTGATCAAATGATCAAAATTATGTAAATAAAATACTTTTTTAAAGATAAAGTAATTTAATTTCATTATTTTTCTCTTTGTTTTTTGCTTGTTTATTAAAAAATGTTGTTTTTTATATTTAATTAAATACATTAAATATCAGAATAAAGATAAATTAAATTTTACACATAATTTACATTGTTGTTTTGTAGAAAATTAATAAAAATCAATGAATGATTTTAATTTATATAAATTACATAATATTCTCGTTTGTTAAAATTATTAAGTTAATTTTTTTTTCATTTGCCAGATCTTTTCTTCTATTAATTTTATTTGTCCTTGGTTTTATATATTCTTATATAAAAACAATTAACATATTCTCAGTTAAAAAATAAATTATTTTTCTATTTCCATTATTTAATTAATTATTAGTTTTCTTTTTTGTAAATTTTTTTACTCTAACATTTGATATTCATTTTTCTAATTTAAATTTAAGAAAAAATTGATATTTTTAAAATTTCTTGAATTATTTTTATTTTTTTTTTTTCATTTTATTAATTCAAAATTTTTAATATTTATTTCACAGCAAATTTTATTTAATTAAATTATTTTTTTTTTACTATTATATATTTTATTATCAATAAATTTACGTGTACATTTAATTAAAAATTTTAATTTAAGTATAAATATTTGTTTTGAAATAATAATAATAATAATAATAATAATAATAATAATAATAATAATAAAAAATAAATATAAAAATAAGAAATAATATTTAATTAAATGAAAATTTAATTAAAATAAAAATTCTAACAATAAATTGAATTAAGATTGTCAATTCACAGCGCCTGTCATCATACTAGATGCCATACATTCTCGTTTTTATTACAACATAAAACATCTGTTTACTCAAAACTCAAAAGTGCCTTTCTCAGAAGGTAAAATTAATTTTTTTTTTACTTTTATATGAAACAATAAATAAATTAATTAAATAATCAAAATACATTTTTGTTTTTTTTTTTAATATAAATTAATTAATTATTACATAATATTAGGCGGAATAAACAAGTAAAGCTTAAAGATTCATTGGAAATTTAATAGAAAATGTTTTAAAATAGTAAAAATATCTTTTCTTTTTTTTAATATTGTTATTTAAATTTTAAATATAAATATGTTTTGATTGTGTGTAAATAGAGAATTTTTTTAATTTATATAATATATAAAAGAATTTAATTAAAAGAGGAAGAATACTATAAACTACAGTAAATATTCAGATGTTTGATCTCTTGTTTGTTGATCATTCATATGTGCTGATGTTGTAGCATATTGGCAACAATCGATTGATTGTGATGCAGATAAACTGTCATTGGATACAAGTGGAACAGCACGTCGTTGTTCGGCTGCTATATATTGTGTTAATGTTTTTTCAATTGCTCGTAAACGTTTTTCCAAATTTGTCGTTTCTAAAATGCCAATCTAAAAAAAATTAAAACAAATGTTATAAGTTTATAATAAGTAAAAAGGGAAAAAATAAGCAATTACCTTTAATAGTTGACTCAGTGGTAAGATAGCTATGATCCACCATGACCAAGCTGGACCATCTGGCAGTGTTTCCCAATTAATTTCCAATTGTGGCATTTGTCCAAAACTTTTAAAAATCTCCGTCTTAATTGATTCTGATAAGTTTTCATACCATTCAACCGCTTTGTGTAATACCTTATCATGTAAATTTTGTACTATTACTAATTTATCTTGATTTATTGGCTCATCGTGAATAAATTCCACTTTTGCTGTATCATATCCATCTTTTTCACTGCGTCCCATTACGCGAAATCGTTTGTAGCCGACCGTACTTAAAATAGATCGACCATCTTCTAATAAAACACAATCTCGTATATCAAGTACTGTGCCATAATCAGCGTAACGTTGCCTACCACTATTTGGCTGAACAATACCAAATTTTCGTTCACCACTTTCTATAGCACGTCGCACCATTAATCGATAACGAGGCTCGTAAACAAATAATGGACATGAAACAGTCGGAAATGCAGTCGTACATATAAAAACAGGAATTGATGGCTCTTTGTCCATTTCTTGACCCTGCCGTTTCATATATGCCATTGGTATAAAACGTTTCATTGCTAATTCTAAAAATCTAGTCACATTACGGTTGCCCATCGTTATTGTTGTCGAATTGTGTAAATTATGATTATTGATATTACTGTGATAATCTTTGCGATACTGTTCAATTAATGGTGCCATACACAAAGGACAGGATGATGAATAATCTAAGCAACGGTCCAAACAAACCTATTACCAAATAAATAAAAATTGAAATAATTATATTATAATATCTCAAATAAAATTTTCTATTTACCCAACAGTATGTATGACCGCAAGGTGTAACAACAGGATGCCATAGAGTTCGACAACATAGTACACAGTCAAAATCTGATTGTTCTATTAAAAGTGGATTAACTTGTAACAATGTCTGTTTTGATTGTACACCTAGAAAAAACATATGAAATGAAATAAACTAAAAAAGAAATTTATATTATAAAGCCGTTTACTTACGTTTTATTTTTCCAATTTCCTGATATATCCTATCTAGTAATGCTTTTAATTTATTACTTTGTTTTGGTACAACCACTTCCGCCCTTAAACCAAATGTTCTACGAAAATGCCGAGATCCGTATTGATTTTGTGCAAAATTATCCTCCTCACCACAACTTGAATTATTCTCTTCATAGTCACTTGTACCAATTTTATTTGTACGCACCGTTATAATTCTTCTCTTTTTTCTTCTAACAATGTACGGTGTTGACAACACACATGACGTTTGATGAATATTGGAGCGCATTGATGGTATAAACAATCTTTGTAATAACTAAAGGATAATGAAAAAATTATTGCATTTATTAATTTAATAAATATTAAGCTATCTTACTTTGATTACATCTATATGAGATCCAGTCCGAATGCCTGGTGATGTTTTATCAAGGCTAACCGCTATACAATGTGCAATTAATGCCTCTTCTGTACAACCAAGTCCAGACAAGGCTAATGCACGTCTATAATATGGCTATTAAATAATTTATGAAATTAATAAAACTATTACTATGAATAATTATTGATTTAATTGCTGAAATGGATATCAAATTAAGAGTTTAACAAAGGATAATTTACATAAATAAAAGAATACATATTTATGTATGCAACAAATATAACAATTAAAAAAGAAATATATTTATTTATATAAAAAAATGCCGACCTTGTATGACGTGGGTCGGCTTTTAAGTGCAGTGTCTGCATCGGCTAGAGAACTTTGAAAGTGATTTAAACGATATAAAACGTCTGAGCGCAACAGAAGACCTTTAAAACTATTAGGAGCTGCAATTAAAAAAGAAATAAAAATTATTAATTAAAAAATATTAAAGGAAGAAGATATAAAAAGAAATATTTCAATAAAGGTATAAAATAAAATCTAATACAGGTTAAACTTTCTAAAACTGATCCCAACTAAGAAAACTTTAATAGTTATTAATAGTTAATTAATTAATAGTTAATTAAATACATTTATATTAATATTAATTTCATTTATAGTTAAATAGATTAAATTATTTTTTTGTTTCAAAATTTTAATTTAATCCATAGTAGAAAACCATTTAATTAATTTATTTAATTAAATAATCTCTGTCTTTATTTTGAATGTATAAGTTTAGAATATCATAATACAGGTAGTCCCCGACTTACGACGAATCGACTTACGACAGTTCGCACTTACGATCATTTTTTTTCCAATTTTTTTCATAGAAAATGACCCTAAAAGTTAGTAGTACAGTACATAATTTTTTTTTTTAATTTTTTTATATGAGTCTTATATGAGATTCGACTTACGACTTAGTCGACGTACGACCGATAACCAGGAACCTTTCTCGGTCGTAAGTCGGGGACTACCTGTATATAAAAATCATATTTAAAGGTGTGCTCATGTTATGATAAAAAATGAGTTCAGACGTTACAAAATTTGCAACGTTACAAAAAAACGTTTATGAATTAGTTATATTTTTAATTAAATAAATTATTTATACAATTTTGTTTAAACTAGATACAAATAATAATAAAAAAAGAAAAAATAATAATAATAATAATAATTATAATAATAAATGCAAAAAAACAAAATTATTATCATGCTTTTTTTTTTGTTTATCTGATTAATAATAAAAACAATTATAGAATAATGCAGTATGTATTGTTGTAGTATTTATTATAAGTATTTATTTATGAGTGCATAAAGAAAACCCATTTTTGTATATTATTCATTTTAACACACGCAGCAATAACAACAGCAAAAAATATTTCACGAAACCACATTCAATATACATCTATTTGCTTACATATTATTTTTGATTAATTTTTGTCTACATTATTTATTAATTTTATATTTTACTATTTTTATGAATTTATGTATACAAACACTTAATATTCTGTTGAACTTATTTTATTACCGACATTTACGACGCACACTACTAATACTAATATGGTGTATATATTTTTGTTTTTGCCTTTTCTTTTTAATTTAAAAAAATTTTCTTTATTATTTCTCACTTATTGTTTTTATAACTGTTGAGTATAAAATTTTCTATCAAGTTGAAGGTCATTATATACAGCTACAAACATCGTTTCATTCGTTCAATGGTATATTTTGTTTTTATTATTTTTTCTTTTCTTTTTGCAAATTTTCTTATTTGCAAGCTAAAACAGTGCAAAGTACTTTACCCTCTCTAAACCCATATAATGATTTTATTTTTGCTTCAATAAAATTGATACGTAAAAAAATTTTCTTTTATCTTTAATTTAAATTAAAAAAAAACTTTTTTTCGTATTTTTATTATGAAACTGAAAATGATATTAACAAAAAATTTTTTTTTACTGTTACTTTTATAATGACGGAGTACGGAGACAACAATTAATAAAATCAATAGAATTTATTTTTATTATATGTAACAGCAAAAACAACAAAATATCGTTTGCCGTCGTATTGTGTTTGGAGAAGTCTCTTAATTTTATTTATTAAAAATTAAACAAATCAGTAATGAGTGTAAAAAAATTTATTATTCATGTACAAATAGCACACGTAAAATTATTATCACTATTCTATAAATAAAAATTAAAAATAGAAAAATCAAAAAATCAATGGTAGCATAACTATAATAGCATAGTTTTATAAAAATATTTTTTTTTCTAATTATGGTAATAGCAACAAGTTTTCCCTTTCTTCATTATCATCTATATAAATAAATGTATTTAATAAGGAATAAAGGAATAAAAACGTAGCCATAAAAATACCGTAGAAAAAAAAGTTTAAACAAAACTTAAGACAGAATAAGCACAATAAACTTTTGTTAATCTATTTTTTATTTCTTGTTATAAAAATAATAAGAAAAGCAAGAAACAAAAATAAAAATATAAAAACAACATAAAAAAATATTTTTATTCTAATGTTTAAATATGATAAATGTTTTAAAAATATAATAATTATTGTTTATAGTTATTAATAAATTTTTTCCTTTACACAAAAAATGTACATAATAAAATAAAACGCAACAATATTAACAAAAAAAAATCGTAATATTCTTTAACTAAAATTATGAAGAAAACAAATTTTATATAACTTTTAAAACAATACAACGTGATTTTAGTTCTTAAACGATTTTATATATTTTTGTATTGTTTTAACTAACTACAACGCGTGCTTTCTTTTTTTATTTATAATCCTTTCCTAGAAACAATCATATCTGCGTTAAAATAGCCTATGACAAAATAGCCCAGGACAAACTAGCCCGAGAATTAGAATAAAATTTTATCTTTAATAATAAACAAAAAAATGAAAATTTGAAATTCATCATCAATCTTGCATCCAATTTTATATTTATCAACAAAATATTATTGACAAAGAAGAGCATAATACCTTAAAGATTTTTTGCTACACCGCCCATTTTTCTATTTGGCATCAAGTAATAAAATTTAAATAATAATTCAATTTAAATCGAAAATACAATATTAATGTTTAATTTGTTTTAAAATTAATAAAAGTACATGTAGTTATGAATGTAGTTTAGCCATTATGAATTCATTAGTAATATTAAAAACAAATGATATAACGAATATAACTCTATTACTTTTTTTTAGCATCTAAGGATTATTTTCCTAATCAGGTTCATCTTATTTAAATTGAATTCCTTTGTTGGCGATATAGGTAACAAAATTTAATTAAAATGTAACAAAGATTAATTTTTTTGTTTAGCAGCAAATTTAGCTAAAAATTTAAAACATAATAGAAATTTATTTCTTAGATTTATTTAAAAATCTTTTTTAGTTTAAAATTTTCCCTCCTCTTCAAACATCATAAATAAAAGACCATAAAATATACTAAAAAACGGACTATTTTGACGGATCAGGACTACCTTTAAGGAAAGAATAAATCTTTTACGAGTATACAAAGAATAATCTTCGTCTTTTCTTCTGTTTTCATTTATTAAATAATTTATTAAAGTTTTAATTCAATCAATCAATCGCTAATGAAAATGTGTAAATAATATCAATCTTTAAAGTAAGATAAATTAATAGATTATATAAAAAATTTGCAATTTTGTAGCAAAAAATAAACAAAATAAATAAATTAATTAATAAACAACAACATTTTCGTTTAAATAATAATTATATAACCTTTATCTGTAATAAGTAAGTAAAAGAAAAAAACTTTTATTTATATAATTTTGTAACAATAATTTTCTTTTGCATAATTAGGTCATATTATTTCAATTAGTATTCTTAATATTGATTCACTTACTGTAAAAATTATTTATTAATTTTAAAAATAGATAACATCAGTTACAGTACAATGTTTGAAATGAAATTGCTTAAGTGCGAGACATTTTATTTTTTAAATTAAAAATAGAAAACTGTCTATATGGTTAACCAACTCCAGTTTTATGCTGAGAGTAACATAAGCTTTTCTAACGACTGAATTTAGTACAAATAAAGTTATCCTACACAAAAAAGAATGATTTTAAGAAACACTCTCTAAACAAGTAGATAACTTAAACAACAACCATCTAATATAGGTGATTTTTGTTGATGAAATACAGAGACCAAAAAAATAAAAATTCGCAACATTAAAAAAAAAAACAACTAACTAAATATAACACAACATTCATATTTTATTTTTATTTCATATTTAAATATTAAAGTGTATCGCTGATGTTTTTTTTTTCAATTCGCGCAACACATTTTCTATATGGTAATAAATGTAATGTAATCGGTTGTTTAAAAAATAATAAAATAAAATAATTTACATAATACAATTTCTCATTTCGAATATTTTTTTTTTTATTTTTCTTCATTACTCAATGTTTGGTAAATCAAAAAACAAAAAAAAAAAATTTCTAATTCGAAGTGAATTTTATCAATCTAATTTTCGTAGCATAATGATATTCTTTACTCTCTAGAGGAATAATGGTTATATGTAAATTCTTTACTCACGGCTTTTAAGCAACGCGATTGGTTCGTTTTTTATTAAATAATGTAATTTTAAGATTTCCAATATGAAATTTTTCTATTACAATCTAGGAGACACATTTAATATTATATAATAATAAAAATAATAATATTAATAATAATAATAATAATACTCGTGAGTAATTAGTTATTATAAACTCGAATTTTTACTCCACTCGACGTCGCTCGTTCCGAAATATTAAATTCGCGTTTATAATAATTATTTTTACACACTTGTGGATGTGGTATAATATACTATATTACATATAATAATATTATTTTATATAATATTATTTTTATTCTTATAAAATTTTCTTATATCACATTATATTCTGTATCGCATGAAATACTGTAAAATAACAAATTTTTTACAAAAAAATAAACGTTATATGCTATATAGGTGTAATTTGATTTTAATTATTTGTGACACCGCACAACAAAGGAAAAAAAGTAGCATATAATCTCGTCATAACATATTTTATATATGTGTTTTATGTTATGTGAAGAAATAAAAACAACAAATAATGATTATAATAATAATAAATATTATATATTATTAATATTGTACGCATCATATATGTCGCATTACTGTAGTTTAGAACGAATATAACAATACTGTAAAGTACAAGTATTTACAAAAATGTAAATGTCCACGCAATGCTGTTTTTATTAAATTTGCAGAAAATTAATTATTATTTAATTTTTTAATAAAGAAAAAATAAATTCAATAATTTTTATTTTTAAAAAAAATACCAAAAATATAAAAATTACTAAAATCTAGACAACGCGGCGGCGGCGACAGATTAATCATTTTCTTTATACATTTGTAAAACTTATCTATATGTTTTTTATTTTTGTATTTTTTTTTTGTTCTAAAAGCATGCATATTTGTATAGTGCTAGTAGTATCTTATATATCTTATGTATCTCCCAATCCATTTTTATCTTTAATTCTTTAAAACAAATGTATACAAATACCTTCAACCTTTGCATCAAATTAATTATTGATTATATGATTTTTTTTTTTGCTATTTACACTTTCTTAAACGTGACTACACTATTTTTAGTTCTCATAATTAATGTTTTTATTAAGCGTTGCCAAATAATTTTATATATTTAGGTCTATTACATTACAGACTGTAATTTACAGTACTGCATAAATGTGTAATACACAACATCGAACAAGAAGAAGAGTAAAAAAAATTAAAGTCAATTTATAATGAATAATATATGAAGTTGATGAATTTATTATTATAAAAAAAGCGTCGTGTGCTTACACATTTTTACATAAAAAAATTGTTATTATTATTTTGCGAAAAATTGAATAAAAATGTCCAATATTTTTTGCACGTTATTTAAAAATATGTATTTTTTTTTGTCATACAAAGAGCTAAAATAATATATTAAAATTCCATATCTCTGTTATAATGTATTCTATTAAATCTATATTCTTATAAATCATAAATGCATTATATTATATCTCGTTTATTAAAATTTACATAATAAATTAATTAATAAATTATATTCGTTTAACAAAAGAAGAATAGAATAATTAGCAAAAAAAAAAAATATGTGCACTTATATTGTAATAATTATATTATTAATAAAAAAAGCAAATATTTATGCTAAAAGTTTTCCTTTAAACTTTATTTTATTTTCAAGACAATTTACATTTAAAATTCATCTACAATAATAATAATAATAACGAAAAAAATCAAATATGAAAATAAAATATGTAAAAGGTAAACGAAATATGAATACAAACAAAATATGGCATGGTGTATATGATTAATCAATAATTTTAATTTATTAATATGCACACACATACATATATATATATATTATATATAATATATATTGATGAAACTAGAAAATTAAATTGTTTTTACATAATTATACTGTTATATAGTAACACTTTTAGCACATATATACATACATGCAAAAAGATAAATGAAATAATGCTGCAATATTTATATGCAGCATAAATATACACGATCGAATATACGAAAGTACTTTTTTTATAAATAATTGCAAAACTAGTTTTTAGTTCATTTCATAACAAAAACTCAAATATATTATGTTTTTACCATGAAATTAATACAAGACTTACACTTATTTATAATTAATTATGTATTTTCTATAAAATTAAATTATAAATAATATAAATTTTCGATCTAAAACATATATGATATTTCTATCACAGTCGTGATCAGAATAAATAATAATAATAACGTCGCCACGGTTTAAATAAATAATTTATAAATTTCTTTTCTGTATATCTTTATTTGTGTTCTCTATTTAAAGAATTCCTTTACTTAATTTATAAAAATGTATACGTTAATAAATAACAAAATTATAATTTTAAAAATTATTATTTAATTATAATTTGTTGTTAGTAGAAAATATGAAAGAAAACAAATAGAAATATTACAAATTGCATATGAATAAAAACATTTTAAACACAAAAGTTGGGTTAGCTGGATAATTTATGAAAAAAATTCAATTACACAACATATATATTTCATATAAATTATTATCAAATACGATTATATAGCATTTATTAGATATAAAAATATTATGCGGAAACTTACTCAAAAAACCTTGAAAATAATAATTCTTATGCCATATTTAATTAAGAATTTCTATATTTAAAATAAGAGAGACAACTAACCTTGTTCCAAACTTTGATTACAGCACCGTAGTGCATCGTCGAATGCATTTGCTTCTAAATACCGGATCGCCTCGTCATTGAGATCAGCTGCACGTAATTCAGAACTCCACCATCTTTCAACTAAACGTTTAACCAAAACATCCTGTTCATATCCAGATGAATTTAATTTTACACCACAAACACGACACTGTGTACGTCTAAAACAACATTCACGACAATAAGTATGGCCACAGGTAAATGTAACTGGAAAACGTAATACATCCTCACATATTGGACAGCATAAAGGATCCACTGTGTCAATACTATTATTAATATTGTTTAATGTCGCCGAATTATTTATTGATAAACGACGTGATGCCGTAATTACACTATCTAGTAATGAGCATGCAACATGTTTCAGTTTTTCACATGGCAATGCAAAACTTAATAAATTACATATATGTGCGTAGACATCGAATGCCTCATAAATACGGTTAGCACGAGCCAATGAATCACCATAGCAAAAGTATAACTCTGAAGCATTTTGATCACCATTTTTAATACATCTTTCAAAAATCTCAGCTGCTACAATGTAATTATGATTATCAAATGCATCTTTGGCTAAATCTGTCATCGTCGCCATTTTATATAAAGCATTACACGATTAAAATTAATTAAGTAGATGATTATGATGTGATGATGATGATGTTGTTGATAAAGTTGTTGACGATAGTATTCGATGTGTCAAAATAAATTTATATTTATATAAAAAAAAATCACAACTGAGTAACAACACTCTAAATAATTGTTTTAATTTTTATTTTTAACTAAAAATTAATTTGTTATATAAAAATAATAAACTACAAATCCACTTGAATCGTATATAATTTAGTTAACTTTCAATTTTTCTTTTTTTCTTACTCCTTACTAATTACATTACTTCACTAATTGCATGACTTACTCAAAAGTATTCTCAGTGTTTTTATATTTCGTTTACTTTTGATGTAACACAGGATGTGTAAAATAGTTTGTTTTTAGAAAGTGCACATATTTTTTTAAATGACGGTATTGCTTTTAATTGATTAAGACACACATCCATTCACAAAAAAATAAATCTTTATGTATTAAATAAATAAATGTTTAACAATCGATGTCATTTATTAATCGATTTCTTTTGTTTTACCCAAACAACAAAATCTACGAGTAAACAATTATGAACTTGACAAATAAATATATAGAATCACACCGTACGCTGTGTGTATACACTTATTACACTCCACTTCAACTAATTTTTTGTTATATAAAATAGGAAAAAACATACAAATATAAATTATGACTTGGATGAATCACTTTAACAACACCGATTTTTCATCGAAAATATTATTATTTGTGACGTTTTTTTTCTTTATGTCTTTGTTTATTAGTTATGAATGATTATTTGTTTTGTTTGGTATCTTTGAACCAGAAATTATTATCGTATGATATGCTACTTACGTAACAATGAGCGCGCACACGATTGTTTTGTTATAAAAGAAAATATATTAACAATAATTAACTAAGAGCTACAAATTAACCGAGGCTTTTCAATTACACAAAAAAAAACTTCCACTTTATTTAAAAATCTTTTAATATAACAGTTTAGATATATCCTTTAGAAGTATTAATATTATTTTATTTTGTATATCCAGTTAAGTAGAGAAATTATGCTGAAGTACCTTTTCTCTGAATTATTATTTTATTTTAACTATTTCATTTATTTTTAACACAAATAGGCTCTTCATGTTAATTAAAACACTTTCATAAATATATTTTTTTTACTTTTCAATTTTTGCAAAATAGGTCACATTTATATTAGCAATATAACCTTTTTTTCTTTTAATTTTTTAACATAAGTTTTAATTTTTCTTTTGATGTCGAGTTGATTTTTATTTTAGTTTTCTTATTTATTAAGATCATCGCACATAATCCATACTTAAATTAAATTTTTTTCACTTGTTAAATCACTTACAACACGAATTATGTAATTTTTTTATTTTTATTAAATAAATTATTGTATCCGTGCGTTGTTTATATATATTAATGTTGTTCTTTAAGTATAAATCTATAAAAGAGAAAAATTAATAATTAAGAATAAACAGAATTTAATCATTTTTCACAACATCTATACATATATATCCTTTTTCATTATTATGTCATATGTTTGTTGGCTTTAATCAATTTTATTATTTAACAACTATAAACAATTAAAATTATTTTAATAATTTCACAATAAATTAATAGCAAAATATGTGCCAAAAAAATAAATTTCTAGATTATGTGTGAACCACAACAAGACACTAGCACATATTAATAACCGAAAAAAACATTGAGAAAAAACAAATGAATAAATAGGAAAAATCCCGCAACTAAACAAAAACAAAGCTGTTCACTACACCGTCGTTCAACTGAATGAAGATGAAAATTAAATAAATTTTAGTAATTTAATTTTTCATATTTTTTTCTTTCTACTGTGTATCGTATCGTGTCGAGTCGTATTTTAATCGTAGCGAATTTGTTTTATTTTTATAAAAGCTTTTATTATATGAGTTGGTAAGCTCACTACACACAATATAAAAAAATGAATAAAAATACAGAAATAAATCTTTATATACATTAATATATAATTTTCTTAGTATTTTTTATTTATTATGCACTAAAGACTATGTGAAAAAATATTCTTTAAGTTACATAAGAAAAAGAATACAAATGCTTACATGAAATACAAATAAATGAGTAACAGATTTTTTTTTATTTGTAATAATCTGTAATCAACTGTCAAATATAAAAATAACAAAAATATTAATTCTATTACATGGTACAGTACAAAAGTTTGTTTATAGAAATCGAGTAACACGTATAGTGTAAGTCTTAATCAGTGATTTACACTAATAAACATATGGATACGCACGCATGTGTATATACATTATGTATATGATATTATAATATAAATGTGGTTACGGTTTTTAAATGATAATTACATATTTATTTTTTTAACCATGATTAGCTTAAAAATACAATACACAGAAATAACATCGAAAAATAAACTTGTCTTATAATTTTTTTTAAATAATTTATATTATTATAATTATAATATATTTATAAACACTTTATAATAAATGTTGGTTATGTATTATAACACAAAAGAAAAACAAGAAATATTATTACATAAAGGTCAACAAATAGAAACGTATTTATAAGAATAATAATGATAATAACGTTGCAGTGTCTTGTTTACTAATTTCTAATAATAAAAAAATGAATTGTAATTTTAATTTAATTAAAAAAACATATGTATTGGGTAATTAAATTAAAATGAAAACAAAAACAAATCAGTAAATTATAAATAATAACAAACATTAATTTGTATTAATGGAAATTATTTTTATTTTATATAATAAATAAAAAAATGTTTAATGTTTACTTATTTAAACTGAAAATAAACTCCCCCAACAAAAATAATAGTATAACAAAATCAGTATTAAGCTGCCACCATATTAATGTTAATAAAATTTTGATTATTTTATTAATTTAAAAAAAATAAAGCATCACTACGATGTTTAGATATTAAAATATCTGTTTGTATGCATTTAGTTTATTGTATTTTTACTTGTTCAGAATTTCAATTACATTTTGACATAATCGTCATCATTTTATGCTTGCAATCGTGCATGTTTTAACATTAAATAATAACTACAAGCACATAAAGAGAAATCGAAAATAATTCTTTTTAATAAATAATAAAAATTAAAGACAAACTAAGAGTTCCATGATCTACATTACTTGCAATTAATTAGAATATTATGCAGAATGATCACATATATTGATTGTCTGTTTCTGTTTGTGTAGAGACTAAATTAAATAAATGTATACTTTTGTTTCTTTTCAAAACATTCTCTACAAATATTTTGAAAAGTAAAAACGACACACATATATATGTTATATTTGGCGTCTTTTCTTTAGCATCATTTTTTAAAATAAATATGTATATTTTCTACACGTCCAGGTCAATGATCAGATTTTTGCTTTGTTGCGTAATCATGAGCAATTTGTTGAGGCAAATAAAATTAAAACATATATAATTTGTTTATAAGAAACTAATTTAGAGAAAAAAAAGATGTGTGTATTCTAGAATAAATACAAAAAAAAAAAACAGTAAATTCAGAAGAGATTCTTTATACAAATAAAATCAAAATTACAATAAAACAGCTAAAAAGAAATATTTTGTATTTGTTTTGTTATTTTTAATTTTTTTCTCGTTGTTCTTTATTAATTTAATTAAAAGGAAATGACGTAAGTGTGCATTGTCTAAAGAATTTGTTTCACTTTTCCTTCGCAATAAGAATTTTATTAAGAAAAAATAAAAAAACCAATTTTGAAATAAAATGATTTTATGTACAACATTAATTAACAAAAATCATTGGTACTAAATAATCAATTAATAGTATTATTTCTTATATTTACTTGACAACGTTTTTATTCGACATATGCTAGATAATCGATATAATATAGATAGATATAATTGGGAGCAACCAATGAGTTCCAACCTTACACTAAGTATAAAAATAATTTACTTTATAAAAAGTGTTTTATTAATGAACTGTTGTTTTGTCAAAACAAAAATCAAAAAACAAAATATATATTAAAAATGTAAATTATAATCGAAAACGACATACATCATAACACGGAATTATATGAGTCAATTGAGTAAAATTTTATGACTAAATTATTTTTATACACATAGGTTTCATATTTTTTTTTACTTTATAAGTAAGCTGCTGCTGTTCCTGTTGCTGATGTTATCCAAGAATATAAGACCTACATTATTGAATATATATAATATAATATATATATGTATATAACTTCAAAATGGAAAAATAACAAAAAATTTAATAATAAAAAAAATAATATTCAAATTTTTTACCAATCATAATAAAAAAAAAATCGTAAACATTTACTTTTCTTCTGTTTTAATAATAAAAATTAAAGTTAATAAACAACGTTCGTGGTGACCTTGAAACTATTTTTTTTTTAACGTTTATATTCGGTGATTGTGTATATATTTTAAGTTTAAATTCTAACCTCCCTTAACCGCTTTATTTTGTAGATTCTTACTTTTGCTTCAGACTTTAAAAAATAGAAAAAAACGTTAAACTATTATTCTTTCATTTCTGATAAGTTTCAGATATTATTTTTTTTTTTAAATTAGTCACAGGAGAAAAAACTTAACGTTTACACTTTAATGTTTATTTTATTTCCTGTTTTCTTATAGAAAAAATACTTGCATTAATGATATATATTTAAATTCTATTAAATAAATATTGATAGTTAAAATTCAACAAAATATTTTTTAATAATAAAAAAAACATATATGTATATAATTATTTTATTAATAATCTATACAATTATTTCATTTCATTATTATTATTAATAATATCAATGTAAATTCGTGTAATTTTATTATTTGCATAACATGGGTAAACACGTAACATTATTTTTTATAAAGAACTTTTTTTTGATGAAACATTCAATTATATAATTTAACTAAATTAAAAATAGACTACAATGAGTAATTATATTTCAATAAAATATGAATAATAATAATGTAGATAAAAAATAATCTATAGTAATTTCATAGACTTTTTTTTAAAAGTCAATATAAAATGCTAGAATCGCAATATTTTCTAGTTACGATTAATGCTAGTAAATGTTTAAGGGTTTGATTCTCATTTAATTTGACGCACTTGTTATACAGTGTTATTTTCTTAAATATTACTCTAAAACTGAAGCACTCCTTTTAAACTTCTAAAAAGAAAATGATTAGAAAGACAAAAAAAGTCTCTCGCAACAATAGAAAATAACACACAGCTTAATGTCCCAATATGAAAATAAAAAATTCAATTACATGCTTAGCTTAAATGCTACTCAGTTATAATACATAATTTTTCGAATTTTCTTTTTGTTTTTTCATTTTTTGCATAATTTTATTTTATTTTTGTAATTCATATGATTCAGTGCTGTAAATATAAATTTATGTTTATAAGACGCCTTTCATAAAATTTTATTATTACATATATACTTGAGTTTTAGATCGTCTTTTTTATTTATTTCTTCACAAATGACACAACCACATTGCAAGATTTTTCATATTCTTCGATTTTAATAAATTTTATAACCAAAAAAAAAAAATATCCGAAACATTTTTTATACGAATTATTAAGTGCACATAGAATGTATAAAACATTTTTTTTTTCTTTTCTTATTTTAAAAAAAGAAAAAATACCACACCCAATACAAATAGCAAAAACAATAAGAATTAAAAAATAAAAATAAATTTATTACATTACAGTTTGATGTATCGTCTTTTCATTTCAATATTGTGTATTTCTAGCCAATAGTAATTATTAAAACATATTATTGTTTATTATTTTGATAAGTAAAGATAATGTTTGTAATAACAATGCGCGATATGGTTAAGCGAAATGAAACAAAAGAAAATGTATACAGCAAAGTACCATATCATAATATTAAACACATTGGGAAATTCAAACATAGTTAAGCAATGTATATATATATATATATATATATATATATCTATTTAAATAATTTAACAAACTTAAATATTTAAAAATAAATCATAAGTGAACGCGAAAAAACAAAAATTAAATTTTATTATGCAGTTTTGGATAAATAAGACCTTCAAAAGCGATTACGTCATTTTATAATTTGTATGCTCGCAATACATTCATTTTGTTTAAAAAAATTTATAGAGAACACCATTGCCACTGCCGATACTATGTTTATACGTATATATAAATATCTTACATAATTTTTTATTTTATTATTTGGTAATCATTCAACATCATTACAATTCATTTTTTATTCAAAACTAACAAAAAAATTGACCTGTGCATTTTAAAATAAAAATACAGCATGCTTCAGTAATGAAATTTTAAATAACTTGTCTTTCTTATTATTTTGGAATAATTTCATAATTTTTTTCAACACTTTGTACAACCTGTACACAATAATATTTTCATAATTTTTTTTAATTGAAGAAAAGAAAAGAAATCTTTTTGTTTTCTTAATAATCAATTAATATATATGCAATATGTCAAAATTGTGTTTTTTTAAGCAATACTTTTTTTGTGCAATTTTAAATAGCATATTCATGTTAATCTTAAATATTTTAAAGCAAAGACACACAAAAGCAGAAATTAAATTAAATTAAAGAAAACAGAATAATTTGACAAATATTATGTCATTTTTTTTTATTTTCTATTCAAAGTTATAAAATATAAAAAAAAAATAATAATAATACAAAAAAATATAAAATTACATAAGATTGAAACCGAATTTATATTACTTTGTGTTATCGGTTTACTTGTGGTAGTAATGGCAATTTTCTATTTTGGCGTATTAAATTGACCATGACCTGATTTCTCTTGAATAAAAGTTGAAAGAAAGCTACGAAACTAAGTATAGGAATAAATAAATAAAATAAAAAAAAGAAAGAGAAAGATGTCTTCAGAGTTACAACCATATATATTATTTGTATTTTTATCAGGAAAAAGAAAATGATGGCACAAGCAAAACCACTTCACATAAACATATATAATATGAAATAAAAATTATTTATATTTTTTCTTTTATGGTAACAAAAATTATAAGAATTATAAAGGTGAATAAAAAAATAGAAAACTATTACTAATTTTATTTCGCATAAACAAATTCGAAAAAATAAAACTTTAGCTATTGTTTGACTCAACACTATATATATATATAGTATATATGCTTACAGAGTGTAAATAAATAAAATGATTTACATAATAATTATAACAATAATAACTAATGCCATGTTTATAACGCGAAATTATTTATTATTTATTTAATTATTAAAAATATTTAAATTAAAAATAAAAAAAAAAAATATTACATAATAAAATAATAATGAAACATAAAGAAAAAAATTATTTCTTTTCTAAATTATTTCCAATCTTAAAGTCTTCATTTAAAATTGTTTGTTTACGTGAATGAAATTAATTTTATAAATGATTTGTGAAAATCATAATAATAATAATAAAATTTTTCTTAATCAAAATGGCATCACATAATTAATTGATAATAAATCGAATCAGGTTGTGCTACTTAATTATTATTTATTTCTTTAGATTTATAAATATTCCCAAGAAACTTTTTTAAATTAAAGTAAAACAATGAAAAATAACAATTAGTTAATTAATAATTGTTAGTAATTTTATTAATTTACTAATATTATAAAAATTAAAACAACCGTTTGGCTACAAAAATAAAACAATTAATTTATAATAAATTTATGCAATTTTATATTTATTAATTTTTTTTTTATTAAATATAAAAAAACTAAATTAAATTAAATACATTACATAAATAAAATAACATGTACTTGTGTTAAATTATTATTTTTTTATTTATTAGGAACGGAAAAAAAATAACCTATAGATACTAAAATAATAATATCAATATTAATTAACTAATAAAATTAAAATAAATTTTCATTGGGAAGTTTTGAAAAAAAAAATATATTATACAACAAATGAGCAATAATACCGTTGTTATTATAAACTAGAATTTATTTTCAGAATGAGCGACAGCGAGTGGACTTAAAATTGAGTTTATAATAATTGAATACTTACGAGAAATATTCTATTATTTTTCTAACGAGATTCGAAAATTTAAAATCTTAAAAAAAATTAAGAATAACAATAGAAAATATGCATACCAGATTGTCATACAAATATTTCATATTTGAAATCTTCAAAATTTCATTATAAAATCAAAAAATGACTAACTTAATTTTAAAACTAGCGAAAGATAATAAACAAAAAATTAAATATAATTGCAACAAACGAAAGTGTATAATATTGTTTTTCATTATTTTTTACAATTTCTAATGCCTTGAACTTAATCTTTAAAACAATAATATTAAAAATAACTAAGTTAAACTGCCAAATATACATTTGTAAATATCTATTAACATGTATATATATATATATATATATATATATATATATATATATATACATATATAAAAATTACAAAAGATTTTTAACAAAATATTAAAAAAAAGTAAGAATGCAATCAAGGAAAAAAATTCTAAAACAAGAAACGCAAAGAGAGGAAAAAATTAATAAATTAAAAAAAAAAAAATAAAATAAAAAATTATAATAGTAATAAAGAATTTTATTAAATATTTTTATTAAAAACCTTGAAGCAAACAAAAAAGAAATGTTGATTTATTTATTTTAAATAAAATTTGCGTAATATTTATTAATTATAATTCATTACTTTAAGTTTTATTTTAAATTATTTTTTTTAAATTTAAGCACAAAAAATATTTATAAGCCGAAAAATCTAATTGAAAAATTACTAATTTTTAAATAAAGTGAAAAATCTAAATAAATTCGCATTCGTAAAGGTTAAAAAAGTAAAACAAATCAAATAAACGATTTTTTTATTGCTTGAAAATTTATTAAACAAACAAATCTAATCAATGCTTATCCGAAAAACAGATTAATTAATTGAGATAAAAATTTAGTGTTTTTTCTATAACTTCATATTATTACTCACGTATTATGTAATAAAACAACAAATTGTAAAATGTTTAATACGCCTACTAATTATTCAAAATAGCAAGATTCGACTGTACAAACAATTTATAGAACTAAATGCTAAAACGAAATTCGTTTCAGACCAATTTCATTTGAAAATATTACATAAATGTTGCCACCATAGAACATTTGTAATATAAAACAAAAAACACAAAACGTGATGTCAGCTATATTATTATTATTTTACATTTAAAAGCATACATTAAATACAGTTATATAATCGATAAAATTATTTTAAAAAAATATGAAATAATTGTTGGTAAACAATTTAATCTAACACGTGAGAAATATACACGTTTTAAATAATAATAAAAATCCTTGTCTATATGTATATGTCTATTTTATTTATATAGAAATTCGAAAGAGATTTATTATAGAAAAATAATATCAAGTCAGTAACTACAAAGTTAAATATTTGAATTATTTATTAATTATACAATTCTACATAAAATAATAATAATATTTCTAAGTAAAAATAAATTACATAATAGAATAATTTTCTTTAAAAATAATTTACGGTCTTCATTTGTAAGCACCAAGTAAAGAGTAATAATGTCTTACTTCATAAGTAATAATGTTTTTGATATATTTTTTAATCAAAATAAATAAATAAGTGTGTATTTTTTTTGTAGAGCATGACTATAATTAGGCATAAAACATATATATATACAAAACATTATTTTATTTAATTATAAATCAAAACAAAAATAATCTAAGCGACTGATTGAATGGAACAAATATATGGTTCTGTTTAAAAGAGAAAAATATGTTTTTGTACCTTAAATAAGGAAATGTATCATATATTTTTTATTTATTACTATAAATAGTAAAGGATACAAATGCTTAAACTCGAGAACAATCAAATTAACTGCAAATAATGTCGTATCATATTTAACAATTCATAACATATTTACCGATTGAATAAAATAATTCTACAAAGAAATCATAAATTCTGGAATTAAAACAAAATATATATTAAAACAAACTTAACATAAAATTGAAAAAACAATGTGTTCATTATTGTTACAATACTTATAATAAAAAATAATAATAATAATGTTTACATGAATTATTATTATTATTATTATTATTATTATTATTATTATTATTATTATTATTATTATTATTATTATTATTATTATTATTATTATTAAACACATTTAAACGATATTTACGAAAATATATATTTTTTTATTACATAATTTATGTATTTTTTTTATTATTGTTATATAATACACAATAGTTGTATTGCCAACAACAATAACGATTATATACATATTTACATAATACATAATTAAACAGCTAAAGAATTTTATTAAATCATCTCGTATATCCATTGAAAGGTAAATAATATGTATTTAAATGTTTGCAATGCAATTATTTATAGTTTACCTTTAATGTATTTATCATCCATTTCGATGTAAGTGTATACACGAATGAATTAAACACATGTTTTACCATTTAAAAAACAAAACAAAACGAAAGGAAAGGAAAAAAGCACCAAAAATATGTTGAATGTTAAAAAAAATTACATAAACAAAAAAAAACTACATATTTTTCATAATTTAAGCAAAAGTAAAATGAAAAAAAAAATTTTTTTTTTAACTCATAAATAAATTGTAAGAATAAAGGTGTAACTATAAAACTAAAAAAAAGATAGAAGATCAGCAGCAGTTAAAGTGTTATGTTGATTTGTGTTATTTTAATATTGTTGGGGTAAATATGATTAGGGTTCCTCAGCAAATACGTAATAGGATATTTATTACATGTAAATTGTAGAAAATGGTAAACGTGGGCATGCGTTATCGTTAATTTATTCAATAGCAAGTAAATATTTTATTTATAAAAAAAAATAGTAATAATACTAATAATTATAATAATGAGGTGTAATAACAGTTGAGATGAAAAAACACCATAATATTAAAATAAATAAATAAAAGGTCGTTTTTCGAGTTTAAACACATCAGAAAACAAACTTTTGTGTACTCAGTAGCATATTGCTTCATTGTATTTCTATTTTTTGTGAAATTTTATTACTTTTGTCTACTGAATACTGAATTCACACAAATTTAATATATATATATATATATGTGTATATATGTCAATATTCAGCTGTATAAAAATAACGTTTAACATTAAATAAATCATTTAATTATTTTTTAATAATATTCCAACTTTATTGCCATTTTATACAATATATACATGTGTTAATATATGGAGAGAAAAAAGCAGAAATTTTTTTTTAATGACCCAAATATATACAAGCATTGCTTATTTTTTTAAATTATATTTAATTATGTAATATGTATTATTTAACAGCGTTTTTTTATTTTCTTTCTTTCTCTTACAATGTTGATAAATATTATCTTACAACATATAATGTTTGCTACACTGCGTTTGCTTATCGAAAAAAGGCAAAAAAAATAATAATAATACGTAGAAAAAAATATTTAAAACACTTCGTTTTCAGTAAATTAAAAAAAAAATAAATAAATAATAATAATTTATCAATAAACAGTTATATAATTATTGTTTACATAATAAGTAAGAATAATATTTTTATTTTTTAATAAACATAACGTGCATGTTAAAAGATTAGAATTATTTATTTACGTTATTTTGCATTTATCATTAAGTAGTAAAATATTCTACGTGCTAGTTGATAGTTGTTTTAGTTTCATCAAACAAAATAATATTAAAACAGACATTTTAAGTAATAATAATCAATTATTTAATTAGCATTCAAGTATTATTCAATTTTATTACCATTTATCAGATTAATGAAATAAATAAAACAATATATATAATGCAATCAAGATGATGTTATATAATTAAATTAACTAACGAAAAAATAAATAAAACAAAATAATAAACCTGATTTTATATAATTTTTATATTGATAAATTAAAGGATGCTGTAATCCAACTTAATCACCACATAAAAGTAAAAAATAAATAAATATTTATTTTAAAATAAATAAATAAACAGAAATATATATCTACACAAATACATCTAAATAATAGTGATATAATTGAAATTCATGGTCACACAAAGTATTTATTGAGATGACATAAATTTATCACTCTTACTAACGCCGCATTTTCAATTGTTACATAATCATTTTAATATTGAGTGCAAAAAAAAATAAATAAAAAGAAAAATTTGTATTTTTTTCTATTAAAATGATTTGGCGTACGCGTTGCCAATCAATGTATTTATAATGATTTTCAATGGCAATTTAATTATAAAACACATTTTAAAAAAGAAATAAAGAAAGAAAAACCTATCACATTTTCCATCTTATTTTATAATGATTTCTTTAACAATTTAAAATTATATGAGTGAAATGAATTAATGGACTGGAAATTATTAATAGAAATGACGCATTTATATATTTAATTCCATTTTTTTTATTATCCTAAAAAATGATTATTGTTTCTTTTTGTTTTGTTAAAATAATACCAAAAAATTTCTAACAGTAATTTGATTACATCTAAAAACAAAAACGTAGGAACATTACATGATACAGATTTTAATTGTAACACGAAGTAATAAAAAAAAAAACAGAAAAATATTATACGCGAATGTAATCTTTACATTTTTTTTAAGTTATTTCCTCTTCTCATTTATATTTATTTCTTGTACTAAAATTTTTTTTATTTAATTTTCGCGATGACCCGACATTTCTTTAAACTGACACGCGCTAATAATGTATCGAAATTCAATTATTTTGGCATTATGTCAAAAAAAAATAATGTGTCTATGTTTTATATAAATTTTTTTCTTTTTCTCAACTTTCTTTGCTTCATAGTTACGATTTTGGCAACTCTTTTATATATTTTATTTTAAACGAGCAGTATGTTTTTCTTTGCTTTACGTTAGATGAAAAACACACATGTAAATATTTAACTTCAGTTTAAACGTTTGTTGATCTAAATTAAAAAAATATAATTTGAATCTATGATTTGCATTAATTTAATACTAACTTGAGCGATTAAATACTAAAAATATTGTCAATAAATAATACAGAGAGCAACATTTTACGAATTCCAATTAATCAAAATGATAAATAAAACCCAAATTGTTAAAATTGTTTTATTTTACATTTGAACATACCATAATCCATTCCTTCTTAAATAAAAAAATAGAGAAAAAAAAGAGTAAATAAATAAAATTTTGTAACCTTATGGTCAAATATTTTAAATAAGACATTAATGTTTTGTGTCACCAAATGCACTCATGATGTGTGTTTGCATTTAAGTGATGATGACAGTTCAATTTCTTATGTTATTTACTACACAATGTATTGAGCAAGTTTAAAGTGATTTGTTAAAAATGTTACAATCTAGAAAACTTTGATATGATTAAAAACAAAAACAAAAAAAAGCACCTTTTCGTTCAATAGAAGAAGAATGTTATACACGTGATCTAATGATTATAATAGCAAAATAAAAAAAACACTTAAATAATTCTTTTCCATCAAATGATAATAAAATGTGTATTTGCCTCTTTAATCAACTACCTTTTGTAAATGACGTAAATAGCTATGTAGATATTTACGTGACACGTGAATGATAAAAATGTGTTTGCTTAATTAATTGAATGAAGAAAGTTGAAAAAAAATATAATAATTGATACAGAATCGTGTGTATATTTTAAAAGGTAAAAAATAAGTTAATAAATAATTTTATATAATCGAAAATTTTAACATAAACAATAGTTATTTGTATTTCAATAAATTTCCTTTACAGAAAAATTAATTTCATTTAATTAAATAAATTAAAATAAAAATTCTTTAATTTATATATAAGTAGGTACGAGTTTGTGCCGCTAAATCTGCAAAACACTTTATTTGCTAAACAAAATAATAATAATAATAATAATAATAATAATAATAATAATAATAATAATAATAATAATAATAATAATAATAATTATAATAAGAAAATCAAAAAACCATTCACTGAACAATTAAACAAGCATTTAAAACAAATAAATAAAAACAATATTGCTGTTATAATTATTACAGTAAAAAATTATTGTATTATGTTATACAATAATATAACAAAAAAGTAAAAAATAAAAATACACATATATCGACTTTATAACTCTTTGATCAAAATGTTACATAATACAAATTATATGATCTTTTGCCAACAAGAATAAAAATATAAAAATAATTATAATAATACAAAAAATTATAAATAAATTTAATACAATACTCGTATTTATTATTTTTCTATTTAATAAAATAAGTAGTAACTAGTCGGTAAGTGATTGTTTAAATACAAATAAAAACGGAAAAAATTGTAAGGTTTTTCTTAAAAAGAGTATATATATTATTTCGGATTACATGAATTTTTATGTAATTTCTGTTTCATTAATCAATTGCATAATTTTTCTATACAAAAAAAAAATTATTATATTATTAATCTATAACAGTAGTGAAATTATTTTAATATAACTATGTCTTACTATAATTGTCTTAATGTTAACTAAAAAACCATGGTATATAAGCAATCAAATATCAAACAGAGTTAATAAAGAATTTTAAATCCTTGATAAAAGAATTGTAAACTAAACTCTGATTATTTTTTATATAATAATAAAAATAAAATCAACAACCAACGACAAAACTTGATCAAAAACAAGAAGATGAAGGAATAAAAATAAACGAATTAAATTAAAATTCACAGTCGACAGGTGTAACAATATAGTTTTTATATAATTATAGTTAGAAATAAATATTTATTTATATTTTATTCTCTAAATGCGTATTTAAATAAAGAATAAAGTTTTATTTATATTTCATCAAAGAAGAATTTTTATTTGTTATATTTTATATTTAAATATGCTTGATCTGATCTAACAAAGCATTATCAAAAGTGGCTAAAAATTATAATTATTAGCGAATAAATTCGGTTATGTAATAATCAAATCATTTGATGTTTCAATGTCATCGAATCTCTTCTACATACATAAATTGTTATAGATAATTATTGACTAAAAATTGAATTTTGTTTTTCCACGATTTATGGTTTAAGATATGTTATAAAAATATAATTCTTATTTAACAAAAAAATAAAAACAACTAAAAAACTTGAAAAATAATTAGTTTTTAAATGTTACATTAGTTATATAATTATTGTAATATTAATAAGTAATAAGCCCTAACGTGGCATGTTAATTTAATTATGATTATCTGCATTTATTAGTTATAAAACAGTCAACTTTATAAATCTATGGTTGGTTTAACAGTAAAAAACAGCAAATAATAGATTTAAATTTACTTATTGAAAAAAGGAGCGTTTCCAAAAACTAATTGGAACATTGCTCAATCTGGCGCAAAAGCTCCCAACGACACAATAATTTAAGGTTTTGTCTCTTTAATAGTAGATAGTAGTGATAGATTTTTTGTAATTTTTCTTTTATGATTATAACGATTTTGTACAGAGAATAATAATTACTTTACACAATATTAACTTTAATAATTAAATAATTTGTTTTATAGTGTTTTTTCCCATTTTAAAGGCAATGGGCTTTATTTATGCTTAAATCCGTTGTGAGAGACAAATAAATAATTATAAAATTCTAGTCTCAACTACTTTCATTCATATCAAGCAAGCTGATTAATAAAGACATAAAAAGAGAATAAAAACACTACACTTGTTCATGTACCCCCAACACTGGTGTACATAGTAACAACGAAATTATATTTAAAACAATTATTTAAAAAAAACTATATAAAAACAAGAAAATAAATTAATATCTATTAATTTAAATCGTATTACTATGGATTTCTGCTTTGAAAAAAAAAAAATTATAGAAAATGAACAAAACAACATGCAAATGATTTATTATTACACCAAATATAAGTAATAAACCGTTTTTTTAAATAGGAATTTATTTTCAAATGGATTAATTATATGAAAATTAATGAACACAATTTTAATAACGTTTATATTAAATATCGAAATAATATAGCGAAAAATATTAAATGTTTTATTTAACTTTCATTATAAATTATTGACAATATAGAGAATAATATTTAGACAAATGACCAATTTATTAATTATTTATTTATTCAAATAATTTATTATATAATTATATAATCGTTCATTTATTTAGAAGGACACACAATTGAACACTATTTTTTATTATTATTATTTGCTACTGCTGAGTGTTTTGTTGATAATATATTAAAGAAAAAAAATTCATAACAGAAAACATGCATAATTGGTGTATGTTACAAACAAAACTATTTACATTAAATACTTATTAGAAAATATTAAAATAATTTTTTATATTTAAAATAATTTTGTGTGCTGTTTATATATCTTTGACTTTACTTATTGAAATTTATATAATATTGATTTTATATAACACATCTGTTATTAGACATTAATTGTATGTTAGTCAGAATTTTAAAAAGAAGGGTGAGCAATTGTGTATATATTTTATTTTTAAATATTACAGTGTATTACCAGTTAAGTTATAACTAATATAATAACACATGCATACTGTCTAGCTTACATGAATCATATGAATAAATAGTTCAAAACTAAATAAAATAAAATAATTAATGAATAAGTAACACCTTGTTACTAAAAATGTTATTAATTTACAAAACAATTATAATAATACATATATATATTTTTCGCTTGTAACGTATATTCGATTAAAGCACTGATAATTTTCTTTTTCTTTATTTCACCTTATACATTATATTGTCTTTGTGTTCAAATTATTTACAAAAAATTAACATTTATTATTATTATGTAAAATGCTGTAATTATTTTAGTACTGCGTTGTTGTTTTTGATTTAAATTACAAACAAAAATATCGAATATTTTTTTCATATTTATTAAGATTGTTTTTTTTTTTTAATTTGAACACAAACAATGTTTGTATTTATATTGAACTAACAGCACAAATGCGCTATTATCATCATTATTATATAATAAAATGAAATAATTCCTGAAATAAAAAAACTTATTGCAATTACGTATTCCTAGAATACAATGCAATAGCAAATTATAATAATAATAATAATAATAATAATAATAATAATAATAATAATAATAATAATAATAATAATAATAATAATAATAATAATAATAATAATAATAATAAAATTAATTATTAAATTATGATTATTATTATTATATCAATAAAGGATCAAAAACAGAACGTTCCTCTTATTAATAATATTATTTATTTTTAGAGAAAAGAGATTTTAATAATTTATTTGTTATTCTTGAATCAAATTCATCTTTGGCTATCATTCGTAAGTTATCATCAATTTTGTTTATATAAAAAAATAAAAAGTTAAAAAAAAAATGTATAAAAATAATTATTTAATTTTGTAGTGTTACGTAAGTATTTTATTTTTAATGTGTGTTTTACTTCTTGTTTCCTTTTATATAAAAATTAATATTTTCAGTCTTTTACTGCTGGAGATTCTAAAACAATGTTGGATTTTTTTTTATATATTTATCTAGAACATAAATATATTTTTATTTTACTCACAACATGTTATTAATGTTTTGTTTTAATTGTTTTTAATAAATTCTTCTCTTATTCGTTTTTATTGTGCCATTATTAATATTGAAATTAAAAGACGTTCCATCATCATTATTTAAACGTATTTTGTGCAGCTTAATGTATACTTTAACATAATAATTAAAAATATTATTTCATTTGAGGAAAAGCAACAAATATATCTGTTTGTTATACAATGATTCAAAGCAGAGGTATTTTATTGCTACAATGCTAGGATTGTGGCAAGGCGGGAAAATCTAAAAATTGATTAATTTATTCTTAATGTAATTGCTATTAATAATTAAATATTTTTTTAAACTAATCTTTATTTATATATTACCAAAATAATAATAAAATAAAATCATTACGTGATAACAGAATAAAACATTACGTAATTATTCATTAAAGTGATATAATCATTTTCTTCATTTAAAATCTATCATAATTAAATTTAATTAAATACATTATTATTATAGAACGAACATATTTTTACATTTAACTTTATTTATTCATTTGAAATAAATAAATATAAGTATTTTGACTTCAATACAAATTTAATTAATAAATTTCTTCTCTTATATATGGCATAGCATAAGAAAATTATTTTTCAGTTCATCTTGAAACTTTTTTAACTTTATGTAAAACATAATTTAAGATATTAAGATTACAATTTAAATTAAATTATTATTAAATAGAAGATAAAAATTATTTTATTAAAAAAAAAGAAAATTTAACAATAAAATTATCAGCAATGTTTTATTAAACAATAAATAAATTAATATATAAATACACAAAGAAAAAATTATGATGTTAAATTAATTATTATTTAATTAATAATTTAATAATAATAAAAATAACAATAATAATAATAATCGTTTTTTTATTTCTTATATTATTTTATTTTTTGCTAAATACATAACATGTGCATTATTATGTAATGATTTTTTTACACCAAACAATCCATGATTGATTTAACACTTGTGTTTTATTTTAACTTTTTTCTTAATTGAGTCACAACATTTTGCATTTTTAAATTATTAACAATAGAAAATGAACAATTTATATTTTTCTCTGTTCTATTTATTTAAGTTTATAACAATATTTATTTTAATTAAAAAATCACAAATTATTTAGTAAATAAATAAATAATTATATGTTCTTTGTAATACTTTGACATGCGCTCTCAAGCATTAGTTGTCACCGTCAAAAAGTCGAAGTAATACGTAATTTTCACCACGTAACAAGCATATACACAACCAAAAATATATTATAAAATTATGCTATTTGCTCACACTCCTATTGGAAGTTTTTTTTTCTAATATAAAAGTTCCTAGACCTTTGCTGTACTGAACGTGGTTTCAATAATCAAAAATATCAATTTTTCCCATCTAATCTAAACCTAATATTTATTGAAATAAGATATAAAAGTTGTACCCAGTTATTTAATTATTGTTTAATCATTAACGAAAAGCACATTTGTCAATTTGATCACGATCTGGTAAATATATTATTATTATAATTATCATAACACCTAAAAAGTAACAAATTAAATAAATAATAATACAGAAAATACACATAATTTTTCAGAAGAAATGCCAACACTCTTAACAAATGTTACGTCATAATAAAAATGATTTCACAAAATATTGACATCATCATCATATCGTATTCAATATGAATTCAGATGAAATATTTACAAAAACTATATACAAATATCGAAATGTATTAAATATAAGTTACAGCATATACTTACACAATAGAATAAATGTAGTAATATTTTATTTAATTGTCATATTATAAGTAAAACTAAATTTAATTACATTTTAATGAAAATATTTGGATTGTTTGTTATAACAAAACTGAATGTACATAACTATAATTGTGTACGTGTGCTACAAACAAATTGTTATAAAACGCATGTGTTTACTGATAGCCAGGTGCTGCTCACGGTACAAAATATAAACTAAATATTACATTAAACCTACCATATTAGCCACATTAGAGCAAGTGGCGCTAAACAAAAGACTCTCTTGAATTAAACATGTGTAGTAAGCGTCAAAGCAAAGCAATCTTTTCTTCAAAATTTAAAATCACCAAAAAGAATAGCCAAATACAAGAATAAAAATCATTTTATCTATTTGAAAGTTGAACGTTTATTTATCTCTCATAATTATTAATAAGTTCATTAACAAAAGTAACAGAAAAAACATAATTTTTTCTTTGACATTTTTTTCTTAAATTTTTAATAATTTATCATTCTTTTCTTAATTTAATTACATTTATTTAAGGTAAACATAACTTGTTATATATCTAAAGCCATCATTTAATTTTATTTAATTTTTTCTTATTTACAAATAATATTTCATCTTTACTACTTATCAATTCAACTAGTCATCTAATTTTTGCATGCTTATTAATTCTGTTTAATATTGTTTAATCAACTGCTCGGTTTACTTAGCCCTTATTAGGTTTTTTTTAATTCACTAATTGTTTATATTTTTCTATATATTTATGGTAATTTTTATTTGTATCTAAATTTTGTGGTAATTTAATGTCAAAATTGTAATTTTAATACTTATTTAAATAAAAACTTGGTCAACCAAAATTAACTTAAAACCTATTAAATATTAATTTTTTTTTGTTTTTCATCCGATTATATTCTTATAATTTTAATTAAAAACAATCAAATAAAAAGTCAAAAAAAAATTGTCTTTTATTTAATTTTTGTATTTATATTTTTTACATTCTTTTAAATGGTTCAATATTTTTGGATGTTTATTGGGTTTATTAAAGCAATAAAATTATAACAATAAGTTCCAGATGTATGTAAATAAGAGAACTTAATTAATTAATAAGAAAACAGAAGAAAAAAAAACTAATCTGTTGATGCTGTAGGAGGGCAACTCTTAGAACACAAATTTTATTTTATTGTTTATTATCTAAACAACATCAATAGACCATATATAAAAAATATGATTAACAAGAATGTAATAAAATTGAAAAAACATTTAATTATATTTCACAGTTCAGGTACAATATAAAGTTTCTTTTGCCTGATTTCTTTTTTCCAAAAATTATTAACATTCTTTCAGTAACTACTCGAAACATTTTCAAACATTTTTTTTTGCAAAATTTTTATTGTCAATTTTTTAACTAAATTTGAGATGAAAAACAAATGTATATATGCACAAACCTCTTTTCTAACCCACTTATAGTCACTTTTTTCTCATTATTTGATTTAATTTTATTTACATAAATAAACTAAATTTTAATTTAAAAAAATATTTTAAACACAAATAAATGTTAAATAATAATTTAATTTGGCCGTTTAGCACCATTTAGTGCTTACAGATAAAAACAAAAAATCCATTATTAGGCACTTTTTTAAGTTCATCCAAAAGAGTCATCTTAATTGCGATTAATTAATCAATTTTTTTTAAATTTTTTACTCTTTAATTTATAATTAATGTTTTTATTTATTAGCGCAAATATGCGATAAAATTCTTATTTTTTTTTACACTAAAACACAACGAAGAATTATTTATTTTTACATAATAATTATGTATATTAAAAAATTGAAATAATAACAAGCAACAGTTATGTATTTTATGTATATTATATATATATATATATATATATATGTTTTAAAATTTTATTTATTTTTTTATTACTATTTATTAAATCAATTAATAAATGTAAAATAATTCTCAAGTAGCCAAAATATTTTTTTTTTATTTTTATTTATTTTCTCAAATATAATTAATTATGTATAATTTTTAAAATTTCGTGTTTTGTATAACAATAACAATTGTAAATTTATATAACGTTAATTAATTGCTTAATTTTAATTTTTCTTAAATTTCTTCCTTTTCCTCGTCGTCGTTGTTTTTCACACTATTTTTTTTTTTTTAAATAAATTGTGAAAACGCAAACTTTTTAATTCATTTTTTTTATACAAATCGTTTACAATATTTTTTTGACATACATATGTCGTTTTCTTGTAATTTGGTGGTTATTGGTGATTTAATTTATTTTTCATTTATGTTTAATGTAATTTTATCAATTATGCATGTGTGTGATTGTGTGTATGTAATAAAAGTTACTATTTTATTAATAATTTTTATTTTGTATTTTTTTTTTTTTATGTAATTTTAATAGCTAAAACACTATGAAATTTATACTTCAATTGACAGATTCCTCTAATTTGTAGTTTCTTAGTTTAATATTTTATTATTCACTAACATGGAGTTTTGATGGTAAAGTTTTAATTATTTTTGTTTTTTTTTAAATTAAACATTCTTGAGAGCAGTTAATCAATAATAAAAAAAAAAATAAAAAAAATAATTCAACATCAACACTTATTCAGCATGAAAAATAATTGTGACACAATTATGCAATAAGTAGTATTTTGCGTAAATAATAATGTCATGTATTAATTGATTAATTAATCAATTTATAAAAAAATTAGTTGCCTATAATTAGTTGCTGAATTACATGGCGGCCGATGATGATGAATTTTATTAATTTATTTGGGCAAGAAAATAATTTGATAATTATTTTAATTTTTTTTTTCTTTAACCAATTTTAAACATAACATTTTAATAATAAAATTGTTTTTATTTCTTTTTATTGTTAGTTTAATTTAATTTCTTCATTTAATTAAGGCTACATAGGTTGTAATAATGTATTATATTTTATTCATTTGTTGTATAATAATATCATTTTTCTTCATCTCCTTTTTATTTATTTATTTTGTTTTTGATTAAAAAAAACTTATAATTAATAAAATTAATAATTTTTTATAAATAATATAACAAAAATTATGCGGTTTATTAAATATTTATTTTTAGTTTTATTATATGAGTCGAGTGATTCATAATGTTTATTAAGATTATTGTTATTGATAGTGCAGCAAAAAAACACAAGCACAAATTAAAATTAATTAAGAAAAAATACTTTAATTTAAGAGCTTGTAAAACATGCTTAAACGTAAATTTACTTTCTAGTAATAATTTATTTAAAAATGATAACATTTCTTATCTACTTTATCTTTACCTTTAAAAAATGCATGGTTTTTATTATTATTATTTTGATTAACAACAAATGATCAGTTTATTCCTTAATAAAAGCACTTTCAAAGATTGTTGATGTTAAGCACATGGACGATAAAGGCATTTCTGAAACTAAAACACTTTGAAATAATTTCAGCAGAAAATAAATAATTGATAAGTGACGATATTTTTAAAGTTGTTTTTAATATTAAATTAAGAATCACCCTTTTACAATAATTAATAAAAACTTTTAAGTTAATTATAAACGAAAAAGCATTTAAAAAAAACATATTCACAAATTTTCTTAGTAATTTATTTATTTTTTTTACTTCTTTTTTGTTTAATTAACTAAATAATTATGTAAATAATTTGTTATTTTTTGTTATTTATTTATTTTTATTTTTTTATATTAATTAAAATTGTACATTACACCTACCCGGTTAATATAATAATAATTATGGTAAATTAGATTTGTATTTTTTATCCTCTTAAATGTTTTTAATGCACGTTGTTAATTATTATTAAATTAATTAATTAGTTATTACGTTTTGTTTTTAATAATAATTTATGAGCATAGATTTATTGTTTTTTGTTTTATTCAATTGTTGTGTTTTTATTATTTTTTAAATTATATTATACTGTATATAATTAAATCAGGATTTTCTTTAAAAAGATAATTTAACAAATGACTTAACAATTAATTAACTAAATAATTAACAAACCATGACAGTTTTACATTTTTAAATAACAACTAAATAGTTATTCCCTCGATTATCACCAATAAAAGTTTACACGAGGTTTCTTTATATATTATATATATAACTTTAACTTTTAACAAATAAAAACAAACAGAAAATAATTAATTTTTTTAAATTAACTAACAATTTTTTTTATTATTATTTTTTATAAAAAATAATTTTTTTTATGTACATTTTCTTTGCCTTTTCTTTTTACTATTTGCATGTATTTTTTATTTATTTTTTTTTTTTTGCACCCTGGAACTAAAATTATTAACGGTAACCGTGTTACTGAATTAATTTTTTAATTAAACTTTTCTTTTAAAAAAAAGTAACTAAAAAACAAAAATTTTAACTAAAAACAAATTGGTTCTATTTAAAAAACTACAAACTAATTATTTATTTTATTTTAATTACACATTTTATTAATTATTATTAACTACTAAATTGTAATTGTTTATTTCCTCTTTTTTATCTTCTTTTTCATTTCTATAACTAATTTATCATCATTAACGATTAACAAATAACTTCTTCTTTTCCATTTATTTATTTATAAGTATTATTAATAATAAGTAGTTAAAAATTAAAAACAAATTAAACATTTAATTTTTAACTAATTTATTACCTCCTCAAGTGTTTGGTTTTTTTTTTAATTATTAAAATGTTATACGAAAATGAAACTACAAAACAACAAAAAATATGTAAAATGATTTCTCCAACTGTTTTCACATAAAATAGTTTAGTTATATATAATAAATCTTATTTCTAAATATAATTCTAATAATATAATGATTATAGACGGTGTTTTTCTATGCTAATTACTATATTTAAAGTCTAAATTATGTCTATAAAGAAAGATATTTAAGTTATTAAACGTTGTTAGTTATAACTCGTTAGTTATAACGAATCGTTGTTAGTCGTAAAGTAAATTAAAGTAGTGTGTCATATGCAGTTACAGTATTATGTTTCAAAAAGCCACAAAAAAATAACCATTTATTTTAATTAGATAATAATTAAATTGTATACGTTTTTTTTTCTTTTTATTACGTATTTATGTTACCTCTTGTTAAATTAATAATTTTATTATTAAAGCTGGCAATCATCAAGAAAATAAGTGAATCATTTTTATATATATTTAAGTATTCTTTAATGAATTTTAGTGTGTGTGTTGTGTTATACATTTGTTGGCTTTAAATTATCTACTTAAAATATTTTGTTAATAAAAAGTCTCTGTATGTTGTAAAATTGAATGAACCGCAAGACTGAGTGTGAGAGCACACTCATAGACACTAAAAAATAAACAGAAAATTTGGTAATTTTATCTTATTTTTTTACGCCTAAATTTACTCTAATTTTTATTAAGGTTACATTATGTTACAAAATTTTTTAAGTATTTTGTTATATCACACACTAGAAAGTCGATAATATATGCTAAGTTTATGCTATTTTTAAAGATAGAAGAAAAAAAAAATATTTATCAAAGAAAAACACCAAAATTATGTTTATTGAGTTTTTTTTAATAACTATTATTTTTTTATTTGTTATAATCTAATTAGGGCAAGCGACAACTACACTTCTTTTGCAGGCTCTTTAATTTTCATCTAAATTATAATTTTTATTTGTTTTTTTTTTTTTTTTAATTACATTTTTGTAATTTTTTTCTTTTTTTTTTTTTTATTTAATTAACTAATACATTTTGTGACATTTTTTAATGTTGCTGTTTGTTTATTTGATTTTAAATTAAAATTTATTTTTTTTACTTTGACGAATTAATCGCTCATTTATCTCTTGACTCATCAAAATTAGCTACCTTAATTATGCGTATAACTGATTTTTTCTGTTTAACAATAGTACAATAACGTATTTTATCCACTAATTAAGAAATCAAATAATTATTTTTTTGTGTTTAATAACTTTTTTTACCATTTTTTTATTAATTTAGCATCTTCTTTATTTTAAATTTTCTAATATATTTTTACTCTTATTTATATAATTACATTTTTTTTTAATTGTCCGTTTGATCTTCTTTTTGTATTTACAAAACAAGTAAAATAATCATCCCCATTAAAGTAATCATGATCAAATAATCAACCAGGCAAATATCAGTTACTTATGTTTTATATGTATATTATATATATAAATTAATTTTTGTAATTAATGAATTTCACTAATCCCCTCATAAACTGTAATTTTTATTTGAGTTTTTTCTTTTCTTAATTTTCTTTTTTTTTTACAGATTTGAAAATTCAGTTTTATTTTTCGTGAAGTGTTTCTTCTTGTTTTTATAAATAAATTAAGAAAATATATTTTATTAGTTGTCATCATTTTGTATTTATTTTTTTAATTTTTGTTTTTTATTCTCATTTTGCTGGCTGTCTTTGTTTTACTAAAGCTAAATTTTTATTTTTGAATTAAGTTGATAAATTAATATATAGCAGGTGGTTTGTTATTTATTGTTTGCGAATGGAATTTCTATTTGACAATTCTTTTTTATTTTCTTTTCTTTTTTAAACTTTAATGCAATAAAGTTATTTCTTGTATAGTAATTACATGTTGTATTCTTTAATACTTTTTTTACACTTTACACAATATATATGAGAAGACATTTCCTTTTCAAAACCATTGTTTTTCAGTTAAAACTGAACTATTGAAGTAGTTTAAATCATCTTGCATTAATTTTATATTTATAAATCAAAAGTAATAAATAAGATTCAATTATCCAAAAATCTATTTCTAATTATTAGTAACAGTGCAAAAAAATAGCATAATCAATTGGTTTTGTTTGTAATAATAAACAAAATATAAAAGAAAACTTAATCAAATCATAATTAGGCTATAAAAAAATGACAACGTGAGAGAGTCATATCATATGATAAAATTATATATTGTGAAGGGATTTTCATATAAATTTACAATTAATTTTTTTTTTTACTCGGAAATCATTTTTACATATTAGATTTAACTTTTTACTTAATTACCGTATTTTACGGACTATAAAACGCGACTTTTACTTTTGAAAATGGACTCAAATTTAAACATTATAACATTGTAACATTATATATTTTTCTAAACATCATTTTATAAATTTGTGGTGCGTCTTATAGTCCATAAAATACGGTAATTTCTTTTTTTGCAATTTAGTAACTTACGATGTCGAGTTAGTAACACTTTTACTTTTTTAAAATTTATTTCCTTTTTCTTGCTTCATTTTTTGAATTGAGTATGTTTAAATTGGGGTAAATATTTTTTTTTGTTCTCAGTAATGTGTATGTTTACATGTGATAATAATTTTATTTTTAATTTAATTAATAATAAAACAAAATAAAAGTTTAGAAAAAAATTGGTTTTAAACATCTTGATATCTTGATAATCGATCTCGAAGCTCCATATTTTCTTTCTTTAATTGCTCTAATTCTCGATGCAAGGTCATATTCTATTTAAGAGAAAAATGCAATAAATTCAAATAGAAAAAAAATATAATAATAATAAAGACGGCCAGGTAGAGGTGAGGTAAAATCATAAAAAAATTATACAAGAAAAATAGAAAAAAAAATTAATTAATACCAAAGTTAATTAAAAATACTAATTATAATTATAATAATACACGAACCTCTTTTTCCAAATATCCAGCCCGCATCGCTATTTGATTTTCCTTCATCCGGCGTGCATCTCTTGACCTCTTCGCTGCCATGTTGTTCTTTCTTCGCCTCGCCCAATATTTATCATCTTTGAGTTCTTCTGGAACAAATTGTTTTCGTGACTTTTTAATCATTGGCTGAGGTTTTAATTCTTCATCTGAAAACGCGCGTGTACGTGGGTCAAAATCTCTACCAGACGATGCCATTGAAAAGGCTGCAACATCAAAAACTAAAGTTAACTATGTTTGAGGGACTTTTCCGCCTTTTTTAAGTCCTGTTGAGTTATATGTACGAATTCTCGATCTCTTTTTGATTATATTATTCTTTAATCGTTTGCAATTTTGTTTTCTTTTTTTTTTAAAGTTAATATTAGTTTTAAAAAATTATTTAGCGAAAACTATTTTAACGGTCGGCTGATTGTTTAAACTAACTTTATTATTAAATTTAAAAAATATGTAAGTAAATAAAAATTTTTAAAAAATTGGTTATATTTGAAAAATGCGATTAGTGAAACGAAAAATGTCCCATTTTCAAACAGATGCTGAATTAATATTTCAAACAATTTTCTATTTTGAAATTTGTTGAAGTTTGATAGATTTTCAGAAGGTAACAAGACTTTTCAATAACATTTTATTGAACAAAAAAGAGGCAAGTTCATTTATATTTTATTTATATTTGCATATTGCAATGCATAATTCATTATTCATTGGTTTTTGATTTATCCACATACTTTTCAATGAGTTTTAATTTATATGATTTTTATTAAACAAAATCCGAGTCATATACTCACTAGAATCGGCCGGCGATGCAGGATTTATTGTATCGGGGCTCATACAATCTGATGGTGATGGTGATCTTTCACGTTTTGTCGTCACCTGGCCGAGACCCAATGATAATCCAGTTGAATTGCCAAGCGAGTCTGAACGATGTCCCAGACCTGTCGAGTGTCCCAAATGACTGCTTGGTAATCCATCAACAGGGATTCCATTTTCCGATAGAAATTCATCCAAATCGACATACTAAAAATGATTTAATTTTTTTTGTTTTTAAAGTAACCAATTAATTTTATTAAAAGTAAAAATTAATTAAATTATTACTATTCAACTCCAAAAATATTTTTTTAAAAAAAATCTTTATTTCAAAACGAAACGACGAAACATAATACTATATGAGACACTTATTTTTTTTTGAAACAAACAAATAAGTATGCAAGAAATTAAAAATAAAAATTTTGAAACAAAGTCGGTGATTATGACGTCAGTCCATTTCTATTATTATAAAAATTTAAATATTTAAAAGAAAAACAACACTTGTCAAAATATTAATCAGTAATAAATCACTTAGTTATAACAACTATTATATTTTTTATTATTGTTGTTATTAGTATATTACAATCATTTCACAAATTGCTACCAATACGGTTCTATTCGCCTTAGTTACACAAAAAATGTTTTTCCCTAAAAATGTAACAAATGGAAAGCTTTAATATATGTATACATTTAATTGAATTCAAAATTAAAAAAAAAATAAAAATGTAATTATAAAATGAAAAAAAAGTTTTCTTTAAAAATTTATTGCGAAATATAAATAAAAACGTTTGTGAAAATTCTGTCGCATTATATCTTCTTATTTGTTAGAAAACAAGAAAGGTTATTATAACAATTTATGTTTGCAGAATATTCTGTTGTTGCATTTGAACAACAGAACCTCCTCTATAGCATTTAACAAATTTATTCAACAAATAAAATTCATTTAGAAGTCGCACAAAAACAGCTAAAAACCATATAAGCAATTTCATTTCATTTAATGCCATTTAAACAATTTTGTTTTGAATAATTTTAAATTATCGCGTAATAAGATGTCTTCACATTCAGTCAGAGTGAAAGATATATTATGATTCACGTATAAAATGAAAGAAATGAAAATATCCTTTTCTTCTTAACTTTTGTATAAAGGACGACATCGTGACAATAACTGCACAATTCTGCTGTTTCTTTTATTATTTTGAGTAAAATTATGCTTATTGTTTATAAACAATGAAAAATAATTCATTTATTTACATTTTCTATAAATATTGTTTCTAAGTTTTTGTTTTAACAATAAATGCGCTCTATCAACTATATTGTATCGCGTTCTGTGGAGTAATGCATATGGCACTGGCAGCAAAAGAAGAATATCTTTAACGATTAAAATACCTCCGACCAATGCTTGTTGAGAAATTAATTTTATTTGATGTAGTTTTATAATAACAGCAACGACGCGATTTTTTATAAATAGTTCTCATTTAAGTTATTTATTTGACTTTTACGTTAAATTTAAAAATATTTGTACTAAATAAACTATTACTAAAAATCACAATTAATATCAGATCAAATATCAGGTAGTATATTAATAACAAAACTTATATCTAATTAAACAAAATAAATCATTGACTAAAATGCATGCAGCATACATAAAATAAATCAAATATTGAAATAGGATACTGCACAGTTAATGTTAGAATTTTGCAATAATTTATTTATAACAAATTATGATAAAAATTTAAGAAGAATGATGGTTCTGATTTTTATTTTCTAAGCACTGCATTAGCATCCTTAAGTTAAAACTTGTCATAATAAGTAGTAAATTGGAAGGGTACTAACTTGATGTACCTTGAGGTCGGTATCATATGGCAAGGTTTTGTCCCATAGATTTGGTCCAAGAAAGGCTGCTTGTGCTTCAACATTCCATGGATCGCCATCCTCTTTGTGTTTATCATCACCACAAATGTCTTTGCTGTTGCCTGATTTGCCTGGATAAAGGAATACTGTTAATTAATTATAGATATATTAAGTCTTCTTAATTATTAATAATGTTCCTATTTAGTTTTGTTTTTGTATTATTTTTGTGGTTTATTATGTTATTTATTTAATTTAAATAAATTTATTCATTTCTCCATCAAAAAAGAAAAATTTCCATTTTTTAATGATTTTTTATGACAAATATTCATATTTGTTAAAAAAAAAATTTAAATAAATTTTAACAATACCTTAAAAAATATAAAAAAAAGAAATAAATATAAATATTGCTCATTTCGCACAGTTGCAGACTAATTTTTCGTATTCAATTTTAAAATTTTGCAATAAAAATAATTATAAAATTCGCTTCAAATGAAAAAAAAGTAGTTTTGAGTAGGCCGCACCTCTATCACTTAAAAATGAGGAAAATAAAATAAAATAAAAGAAAAACGAAAGTGAAATTTCACCGCATCACGTCTTTTTGTGTTTCTTTCATTTGCTTCCTGCTTTTGTATCTGGTTTTTATTTTATTTATTTCTACTATAATTTTGTTATTTTTTCAATTTCTATAGTTAAGGTATTAGTGATGATTTTTTTATGTTTTATATACGATGACGATTAAAAAATTAAAATAATGCAATAGCAGCATAATGATAATACATTTTATAACGAATTTTTAAGAAATAAATCAAGAAAATTTATGTTTATGATAAATTTTGAATAAATCAAACCAAATTATTGTGTGATTAATTAATTATTATTATGTGCAGCATATTCTATTTAACAAAAACCTAGTATGACACTATTTTTTTCTTGTGTGAGCGTAATTTATTTATTTTGAAAAGGAAAGTTTTTAACACATATTTCCGTTAGAGCAAACAACAGCGAGAAAGAAAATAACGCTAAAATAAAGCTAAAAATGTGATTTTTTTTAGAATGATAAAATTTTTTCACAAATTTTCACATAGAAGTTTTTTCTTTTTTTGGTTTACTGTTGTTTTTTTATAATAAATATGAAAAATAAAATTTTATCATATTTTACGCATAATTGAACTAAAGGCGATTTTTCTTCTATACCACGACGGAAATCAAATGGCAAAAAAAGAAAGAAAAATAGCAATCAGAAAAAATACTAGACCGAGAGGAAAGCCACAATCAATTAAAATTTCACACCTGAATTATGGTTTATCAATGATTTGCAAAATTTTTGTTTTTTCTTATAGTAATATTTAAGAGAATTTAAAGTAAAGTGGCTACAAGTTTACATAATATATATTGAAATACAATTTTAACATTTTTCCATCATTTAATCAATATTAATCAAAATTACATCATTAATATTATTAAAAGCAAAAAAAATCAGTAATAACTTTAAACACATCATGGTAAAATTCAATAACAAGGTGAAACTTGCGCCTCATTCCGTAAAAAATATTTTTAAAAAATTTTGTTAAAAAATTCCGTAGATTGATTACGAGAAAATATATAAAATTTAAATATTGGCAAATAAACATAATTTTATATATACTTTTTATATTTTAATAATGCCTTGACAATAAAACATTGTTGCACTGTTAATAAAAAAAATAATATGCAGTTCGTGCAATTGGCACTTTAAATTTAAATCATTTAATTATATTCAATTAAAAAGAACCAAACTGTTGCTCAGTCACAAAAGATGTTCTGTTTTTATAGTTTTGTTATAAAACTTAAACTTAATATTTATATTTATTTTTATATCACTGTCTATGCAGTTAAATAGATAATTTAGATTTAGATTTAGATAAATTTAGATATATTTACATTTACATATTTGTCAAAAAGGCATTTATCTCACATATCTATTTAGAAAATAATTTCAACAAGTTAAAGGATTATATTTAATTTCAATGTACACTAAATAAATCAATCATATAGTATTGATTGTCTTTTAAAAATAAATAAAAAAATTATATAATTAAATACAGAGTAAATTAGTTTAAAAAAAGACAAAAATAAAATAAAATAATTTTTTTTTTATAAAGAAATTGACATGTTTAGGAATTACGACGTGAAGTCGACCTGTGAATAGCTTTGAGCTACCATGTCAATTTATAGGATGGGATGTAAGATATTTGTGGGCATTGGTTTTAAAGGATTGGATATTAAATTGGTTTGGGAACGCACACGCTGGTAAGGTGTTCCATTTCTTTGCTGTACGAGTAAAGAAATCGTTTTGGAACTTCGATGTTCTTACCGTACTTAGGATTAGTACCAGCCCTTGTTTCCCGTAGACGTTTTTCGCGCGAAGGCATTATTTCGGAGACCTCTTTGGAACAATGTCCGTAACTATATTTATAAAAAATCGTGAGGTGTGTGTGTGATTATTGCAATATTACAATTTCTAACAACAAATCGGATGTGTAATTATTTTTATTTTATTTTTTTAAATCTAAAATACCATAAAGAAAATTCTTCTGACAATTAAATAAGTAGCTATTGTTATAGATATAAACGATAATTCCGGTACACACCCTTGAACTAAATTTTATTACAATTTTATACTTCTTTTGCAGAATGATTATTTATTAATTTAAAAATGTTATTAATCAATTAAAAATTTCAATTAAACAGATACATATGTTTATAGAAAAAATACAGTAAAAATTGTCAATATTTTTATGCATTCATTGTAAAAAAATGAATTCATTAATTAATTGAATATTATTTATCTTTAAAAAACATTAAAAAAGCAACCGAATTAATGTGTAATTATAAACAAAAAATATGTAATTAAAGAAAACTACATATGAATTAAAACTGCATTAATGTGACGACAAATTATGCAATTCTAGAAGAACAATTTGTGTACACACAGTAAATAATTAGTGTAAATAAATTGTATTAAACATTATTTGTGTTTTGCACACAACACAAAAATAGATATCTCATAGAAAACACATGCTTTTAATTAAAAAATACGAACAATTATTTTCTTGACATAAACTTGAGCTCAAAATAAAAAAATTAACTTAAATAAATTGTCAATCAAGTAGCCAGTAATCCGTAACAAAAATGACAACACTAACTATATATATATATATATATATATAACGCATTTTGCGTTTTCAGTATCTTTTATTGTATTTAAACTTCTTTTCTTTCTCATATTATAAATGATTGTGATTATGATATTGTGAAAATGTTTTTTTTTCTTTTGGATGTCCGTTACTACTTCTTAAGTATTTAATAATTTGAAATTAAAAAAAGCATAATAATTCTTTAAAAATTGAATTGCAATAAAAAAAAATTAAAAACTTGATTTTAAATAATGAAAAAATGAGAAAATAAACAACAATAAAAAACTCTAATATGCATTCTAGTTCGAAATAATATATTTTTTTTAAATTTCTGCAACAACAAAAATTGTTACAATACGAAAAATTTTGTTTAATATTTTTTTTTAAATAATTATGATTTAATTATAAAAAAAAACATCAGTAAGAAAAAAAAATAAATAATTTTTTATTTAAGTAAAATGTAGATAAAAAAATTCACACCGATGTCTTGTAGAAAAAAAAACAATTGTTTTAATTTAAGCAAAAAAAAGTGAATATTGTTTTTCATTTCAAGAAGTTTTCGTTTTTTCTTTTCTATTAATTTGCTTAAAATAAATTTAAAATATAATACATTTATATATTTAAAGGGAAACAATAAATTGCTAAACATCATGTTTATATAAATAAAAAAAAACACAATCAACATTAAAAATGTCATAAAAATAATTAACACTATGCAAATAAATAAAATTATAAATATAATTAAGTAAACGTTAAATGCAATCACTTTCTAAAAGCTATAACAACAAAAAGCATAATTTAACTGTTTAGCAATTAGTAAAATCTTATTTTATTTAATTAAAAAAAAAACAAATTCGAAATATGTTTTAAACAAAAATTTAGTAATAACTTGTTATCAGGGTTGTTACTACAAATTTTTTCTTTTTTTCTAAATTAAGAATTGAGTTTTCAAGTTACTTAATTATTTGGCAACTTATTTTTATTAAATATTTTTGCGAAATTTTTTTTTTTTTCCAAGAGACAGGCAAAGTACAAGAATATTATTGTTCTAATTTTAATTTTATTATAAGTTAATCTAAAAAAATTATAAATTATGTTTTCACTAGTAAAAAATAAATTAGAAAGCGAGATAGGGAGACATAATTATAAAAAAATGTTAATTAACTTCCGTATAATTTTCTTTAAAACATAAAATTCGAAATTACGCTTAAGCTTAACAAATAAACTTCATATTTTTTTCATTTTCTTTATTTATTATAAAGTCTGATGCTTTTACAACATCACGATTAGCAAATAATAAAGCAACAATTCATGCACACAGACAAAGCTTTGGTTTATTATTATTATTCATATTAAATTTGTATTTTAATTTGGTGAAAGTGGTCCTCCACAAGTTAGCAACAATTCAATTTTTTACCATTAAAAAATATTTAACTGGCTGTCTGTCCAGAATGGACGTATATTTTATGATGGCTGAATGTGGACTTTTAACAGTTTTTTTTCTCCCAAAATACATAACATGTAAAGTAACTCTTTTGTTGCGCGGGTAACGTTTTAATAAAAATAAGCAATCGTATGTTTTTTTTTGTTTTGCAAAATTAAAAGGCAGCATTCACTTATTATGGAAATGCCAAAAATAGTACAGAAAATATAAAAACAAATTATTGATTCATTTAGTTAGGGTATGTACAGAGAGACAAATAGACGCGAATAAATGATGCCAACGTACTTACCTTTTTATTGCATATCTATCGATTAAATATATTTGTTTTTTTTTACTATCTACAATTATGTAGATATAAGAAACTATTATTTGTATTGTTTAAAAATAAATTCAATAAAATTATCTTTTAGCAGCATGGGAAGAAAAAACATTGTTAATATATTATTATTTCATTTGATTAAACTCATTGTTGCGTTGCACACATTAAAACATTTGTTGGCAAGCAGATTGAAAATAAACCTATTTATTAACAAAATAAAATTAATCATTTAAATTTCGCACACGCCATTTAGTAGTAAATTGCTAATTTATTTTATATTATTATATTCGTTTAAGTGTCTATTCATATTATAAATGCGTGATTTTTAAAACTCGATGAAATTTTTAACACACCAGTTTATTTTTCTTTTATTTATATTGAAATTATAAAATATATTAAATTTATGGGTTTGATATTATTTTAAAAAAATAAGAAAATGCTTAAACTGTTAGGAAAGAAATTAATAAAATAATTTCACTTTCTTTGGAAGAAAATTTTTAATAAAAAATATTTGAAAAACAAAAACTATGTCACAATTATTTATTTTTTTAAATTAGCGTCTTTATTGTTTTGTTTTTTTTTTGTTCATGTGTTTGGATGTTGAATGTTGTATGTTGAAATTAAACAATTTTTCTGTTTTGTTTTTTTAAAATTATATAAAAAATAATTGAACGTTTTTGCTTTCGTTAATTATATTTATTTATTCAATCAAAGAAATGAAATGAAGGTAAATTAATCATATCAATTTGATTGTTTAAAAAAAAATTATTTCATAATAAATTTCCTATATATATAAATAATTAATTGACTAGAAATAATAATTTTACTTTAGAAATTATGTAATCAATGTAAAAAAGAAAATTATATATTAATTAGAAATTCATTTCTCACGCTTATAATTTTTTGTCTAATTTTGTTTTTAATGATGTTTGCTTTTCATTTGAGTTTTAATTGGTTAATTAATTATTGTGATTAATTTCCGTTGCCTATTTTTTAGAAAAAAATTAATAAATTCTATTTTAAATTTTTTTTTTTGGATTTCTTTATTTGATAAATTATTCTTCATTTTATTTCAATCCTAAATCTTACAAAGAGCAATCTGTGATTCTTTAATAACGTAAGAGACATATAGTCGTTTAAACACTTCACTTACTGATACACTGATACATGCTTTAAAATCAGAACAATCTTTTTCCTTTTTTTTTTAAAAAAAACTTTTCTAACACTTGGAAAATGTTATTTTTTAATATATCTAAAGACAATAATTGATAATTACAGTACAGTACACAGCGCGTAAATAAAATCATTTGATAACAAACAACCTTTTTTTAATAGCTCAAAATAAAACAGTCAAAGTAAAAGCAGAGAACAAAAAATTAAGCAAACTACTTTCGCTTTTAAAAAATAATAAAAAAAAAATTAACTGATTATGTGTGACAAATTAACGGAGAAAAAATAAATTTGTATCTTTCCGCATGTGTTAAATGGCAGGTAAATAAAAAGAAAAATATTTAAAAATCGTTAAAACGTGATTATTCTTCGTGATTTATAAAGAAAAATAATTCAATTACTAAAGAGCAGCAAAAATACTTTCATTTTTTGAATTAAAATTGATCAAATCCGCAAGCCAAATGTAAAACAATGGGACAGAACAATAAAGTATAAAAATAAACAAATAATAATGTTTCTGCCCTTTTGTAATACAAAAAACCTCATTATTATCCCAAATAAAGTGTCCCGGGATTATAATCGAATAAAGTAATTAAACTACAATCAAATAAACTGAACAAACGACATTTACTTTTCCTTAGTTTTGTTAAATTTTTTTTTACCGTAAAAACGGTTCTTGGCTTTTTCAAATATTATTTTCTGTTGTGTTAATCAATTGATATGCAAATGATTTTACGAACTTATTTTAAAAAAGTTCCTCGAATTATATTCTGCTAAGTTTTTGTAAGAGAGTAAAAATGCTACTTAAATCGAACGAGCTTTATATCAAGCAACCCCCAAAACAACTTTCAATTAAAACATGCTTTGCAATTATCAATGTAAAAATAATTATTTATTTTTTTACTGGTATCACAGATCAAATTATAAAGTATAACAACAAACACCCTTTTACCATTTGTTTTTTCTGATTATTATCGTTCGTTGTTGCTCAACTTTTAGTCAAAATATAAAATATTTAAAAGATAAAAAAAAAAGATTAATTGTTGTTTGACGGTGAAAGTTATTTTTTAATTTATTTTTCTGAACAATGTGTTGTCTGATCGAAAATGTTTTACCAACAAGTAAATGCGTACATACAATGCGTGCACGAAAACGCACAGGTAAAAAAATATTGTAGAGGAAATAATAATGAAAAAAAACAAATTTTAAGTATGTATGCATGTGTTTCTGTTTTTCATTTCATTTTTAATTGTCGAAATTTGCTGTCACTTTTAACCGTCATTAACATAGTTAACATCCAACATCAACATGGAATATAAATGAGAGATAGGCCAGTACCTGTTTATAAATTTGATTACTCGTTTACTACATATGAAACACCTATAATAATAATTATGCTAATTTACTTAATAAAGATTAAATGATGAAATGATATTGTTAGATTAAACACTTAAAAATAAAAAAATGCATTCATTTCATGATTCACATGCTACATGTTATATTAAATTAAAACTAAATAATAAGTCGCGACCATTCATGTTTTTATATGTATAAATAATATATATGTATCTTATCACACCTTATTTACAATTACAATTTAAGAATAGTCTTTAACTTGAATAAAGAACAGCAAAATATGACTTAACAACTAAGCCAGTAAGTTTATTCAATCAATATTAATTAGTTTCATTAAAGCTATGTAGCTTTTCCGGTTGTTGCTGTTTTTTACAGACACACAAACAATAGTGTTGCGTAAAGCTACTTAATGAAAAAAACAATCGAAACGGCGGTAACATCGTATAATTATAAATTAATTCTGTTTTTTATTTGTTACAGTAAAATTTAAATAAAAATAATAATAAGGAAATAATTAAAAAAAAATGAAAAGAAATTTTAAAATTAAATGTAATTTAATTTTAATTTTAATTATTCGAAGAAAACAAGAAGATATTTTTTTCATCTTTTAATTTTGTAATGAAAATAAAGATACAAAAGCGATTGATATTTCGGTACATGGCGATAGTATTCGTGAGAAAAATATAACAAAAAAAGACAATGAAAATGAATTATTATAAAGTTGATGTTTAAAATATTTGTAGATTTATTTTATAATTAGAATTAATTTTCACTTTATAGGTAAATTAAGGACGCATATGAGTGATGTTGCTTTTTTCTAATTTCCAATCAAAATCTTATTTTCAATTTAATTAATTACATCTTATTATTGCAATTCGATTAAAAAAATAATGAGGACCCAATATTTTTATTATGAAATTAATTATCATTAGCACTTTTAATGTAATTTAATTACTTACTATTCTCCACACAACAACATCATAAAAAAGCAACAAAATATAATAAAATATATTTTTTTTTAAATGAAATTTAACTCTCGCTTTCTTTCTGTTTGTCGGTTGAGTTTTTTATTTGTTTCTATATTGCTATACAATGTTTAAAAGCTTGATTACTGGTTGTGGCTTGTTTATGTTGTGTTGTTTGGTTTTCTTTTATAATTTTTAAAGAAATTGTTGCTGTTGTTGCGACAGTGGGAAGAATATTAAATCCACTAACGGACAAATGAAACAGAACGCGGTAGTAGTTTTATTTTTGACGCTACAACATTCATTTAATAGTTTTGGTTTTTATTATTATTATTATTTTTTGTAAATATATTTAAAAATATGTTTTAAATTCTTTTATTTCCAATAAGAAAAGCTTTCTTTTAGTTAATATCATAAACAGATACATTGAAATTCCAAAATGATCTTTTTGAACGCACAACAAAGAAGTTATCATCGGGTGTATTACCCCTCGCATTCAAAGACAATTCCTATAAAACTAAAGTCCATAAATCTCTCAAATCCCACCCTATAAATTGGCATATTAGCTTTAGCTATTCACTACTATAGGTCTACTATACGTTGAAATCGCTAAACATGTCAATTTCTTCAAAAAAAAAAGTTAACAAAATACAAATATTGATTTAAAAAATTTTGATCGATAGAAAATTAATGAAAACGTATAAATAAATAATAATAAAACACTTCGATAAAGAAACTTTTAATGATTAAGAAATGGTTGTTACTGTGTGGTAAAAAAAAAAATAAAAAGTGAAATTAAACCTTTAATAATAAAATAAAATAAGAAACATTTGATTTATTTATTTATTTCTTCTTGTTTTTTTATTAATTAAAATAAATTATTTTGTGATTTATTTTAATTTTTGTGTTTATTGAATAGTAAAATAAAAATATGTTTTAATTAAAAAAATACGGAATTAAGATTTTTCAGATTATAGAAAATCTATTATTCTAATTAGAAAAAAAAAATTTTTTTTATTAATAAATCAATAAGTAGTATAGTTTTTTTGATTTATTCTGATTGTTAAAATAATTAAAAAAGAAAAAAATGTTATTGTTAAGACACTCAATATAAAAAACAAAAGATATATTTCTGATGTCTAAATATTAAAGATGATAATTAAAGAGGTTGCAGCCACTTATTTAAAATATTTCATTTAAATATTAATTTTATGTTAAAAGTGACAAAATGATACAGTTTTGCAAATTTAATAACAGTAATACAGCACATTTGCCATTACATGTCATTTAGTATAAACACTGTGATGCATTTTTGCCTTTACTAAATTCTTTTATGTGGAATTTTAATTGTGAAAAAATTATTAAACATTATATAAGAAAATAATGAGAAAGAATAGCATATTTATAATAAATTATCAGCGGAAAAAGAAGAAGAAAACAAACAGTAAAAAATTGAAATAAATAGCGGAAGAGATTATCAAATCAGTGAATCAAGTCAAAGTAGTACAAAAAAAAAATTCATATTATAATAATAACGAGAAACGATGACAAAACAGAAACTAAGTCAGTAGGAATCATATCGTTAAGAAAACACATATATAAAAAAATGAAATAAACAACACAAACCCGTTAAACCACTTTAATGTTTTTTTTTTCTTCAATTTTAATTTTTTATTTCTGTAATATTTCTTGGAGAAAGTTAACGAAATATAAAATTTTGTCTGTGTGTTGCGTGTACTCAGTAGTTTAGCTTCATAAAATGTTTATATATACATTTTCTTTCTAAAATTTTTAATGAAGTTTAATTAAAAAGAATTCCGCAATTTTTCCTACATTGTTTACTAAACAAATCAACATAACTTTAGCAGCATGTTGTTTTTTTTTTGCTATGTAATAATAATAATCATATGGCGGAAAACGTTTTTTTAAAACTATTTTCAATCATTTAATTGATTAGAATATTTTTTATGTTTGTTGGTACAATATTAAAAGAAAAAAAAAAAATTCAATAAACAAACAATTAATAATAATTTATTAATTGTGTTTAAAATGGAATAAAGTAAAAAAGAAAAACAGCACAAATACTTTACGGAAATTATAAATAATATTTTAGTTACCTTATCTACTATTTTACTCACAACTGAAGTGATTAAATTTCGTGATGAAATAGTAAATAAAAGATTGTTGTTTAGGAGGAAGAAATTTATTTTAAAATAATCATTGTTTTGTCCAATTCCAACGAACGAACAACAACGGTTAAAAAAATAACAAAAAAAAAGCCTTATGACACAACGACCAAAAGAAAGAAGAAAACATTAATTTCGAAAGTGAAAGTTAATGCTTTTTATATTTTTATTATTCCGGTAATTCAAAATCACAAAACAATCCAAATTTTGTTTGTCAATTTTATTTTTTCCAGTTTTCTGTATTGCTGATTGTATACAGTTATGGCTTACAGACCCACCAATAAAAGTAGAAAGAATAAACTACATTAAAATTTTTTTTATGAATAATAAGTTTTTTTTTGTTACTGATACGTATTTTATCTCGTTTAGTATACTATCAAATCGTAAATAATTAACATTACCATTAATATATGCATGATGTCGCCAAAGTTGTTGCACCTGAAATTGTGCCCAACGATTTCCTTCCTCATTAATTGTGTTATTATTGTTTGTTGTATTAGTATTATTATTGTTATTAGAAACCAGATGCTGTTGTGAATGTTGTTGTTGTTGCTGTTGATGATGGTGATTATGATGTAATTGATGTTGATTTAATTGTTGTTGTTGCTGCTGCTGTTGCAATTGTAATAATTGTGTGGGCGGTGGTAAATTTTGTGAATTTATATGGTTATTTGTTGTATTAATATTATTATTGGTGGTGGTCACATTTGTTGCTGTTGTTGTAGCTACTGCTATTGTTAAATTATTATTATTTGTATTACTATTATTATTCCTATTACTATTGCCATTATTATTATTATTATTATTAATATTATTATTACTATTTGTATTAGGTACTATAGTATTGGTTGCATTTTGTAGAAGAAGTAAATTGTTTACCACCTGTAATGGTGTATTTAGAGGTAAATTTGTTGGTGGATGCATTCCAGTTATTAATTGTTGTGGTCCACTGCCAGTTGTACTATTTTGCATTCTTTGTATATGAGGCGAGGGTGAGGGTGTTGGTGGACCACCAAGCGATAATGATGGGGCCGGTGGTAATTGCTGATAATCCATTTGTTCTTTTATTTATACTTATTTATTTTGTTTTGTTTTTTTTTTCTATTAATATCTCTGTTTTATTTAATTAATTATTGGATTTGTCGAAACTATTATTTATATGTACATATTTTTCTCAATTTTTTATAAACGCTTGTTTCACAGCAGTATAGATATATGCTTAATAGCAAATAATTTGGCGACAATGTCGCCCATCTATATCATAAGCAAAACATAACATTATATCCTGGGTGAGAAAAAACATTTCTTTATTTATTAACACGGTTCGCTGTTGTTTTCTACTCAAATGAATATAATTAATACAGAAAAAATAAATAAAAATAATAATTATTATTATTATAATTATTAACTATGCAAATATTAATTTTTTTTTTTTTTTATTTTATTCAATTTATGAAAATAATATTTAATAATAGCAAAAGGAAAAAATCAAAGTCCGTCATTAGAATACTAATAAAAAAAAAATTATTTTTCTTTATAATTCCACTTGCACAGCACTGCAATTTTTTTAATTTAATTATATTTTTTTTATTAACGTGTCGTATATTTTGAAATATAAAAATAATTCGCGAATATATAATAAAAGATCAAATGTTTGTCTAACTAACACAGATCACAATATTTTAATTTAAATATGTATATATATATAAAAAACATAACATCAAAGTTCGGCCTTGTAAATGTTATCCCATGCGTTTCAAATTATTTTTATGATAGAGAATTTAGAGAAAAAAGCAACACTCAGTACTAAATAACAGCACAACATAACAGATTTTTTTATTATTATTTTTAATAACGATAATAAATTATATTTGTATAATAATTCTTCAATAGAACAATAAAACTTCAATAGATGAATCCAAACGTACAAGTAAACACTATGTTAAGAAATGAATAAACATAAACTTTAAATATAAAAGCACAGTAACGAACGAAACTGATTTTATATTCCTCTTCTAATATTGCTTATAATAATAAAAAAAAAATATTTATATCAAATAACATCTGATCTCTGATCTTAGATTATTGTTTAATAATTAAATTGAATTAATTATTTTTAATTTATATTAAATATAATATATGCACACTTAAGGAAAAATTAACTTTTCGTATATATATTTCAGGACGACTTATAATAAATTTAACACAACAATGTGGTATCACAATCAAACTTATAATAAACAACCTGTTCGATTAATAAAAAGCAAATGAAGCAGGATAACTATTTTGTATTTTTTTGTTTATGAATTTTTTATTTATTTTATTGAGTTTAAACAGTGAAAAAAGCACACAACACAAGAAAATTGTTAACATTAATTTTTGTTTATCACTTTGTAATTTTGAATTTTTTCTTTTTTAATTACAAGAAAACAAGAGTACACTTATTAATAAATTGTTTGCACAATTTTTTTTTGTAAATAATAAAATACTATCCAAAGACAAAAATAAAAAAGCCTAGCCTCTAAACAAATAGCGACACACAACAAAGAAGCAAGCACAGTCGTCAAGCTTTAACGTTGAAGTAAAAACAACAAAACTGAAAAGATATTATTCCTCCTCTATGAAAAGTATTTTTATTTTTTTTTTTTTCAAAAAAAAAACAAAACAAAATAAAAAAAATTATGCCGGGTCCGGGGCATAAACAACATCGCGTATTTTGCAAAGAGAGAGTGAATTTTTTTTTGTGTTTAAAATCTTTTAGTTTAACGTTGATTGCTTTTCGTTTTTAATTCATTTAAATTAACATATTTCAAAAGATTTAATGTATTTGTTTTTCTAAAAAATAATAATAATAATATGAAAGAGGAAGATAACTTGTTTATGTTAATTTTTTTATGCATATAAAATTAAATAATTAAACAATTGCTTAAATGAGAGTGAGAGCTCTGGTATACTACACAAATGCATACATATATTTATAATAAAACATTTGTCCGAATAAGTAATTAAAATCAAAATTTAAATTAAATTAACTTCAGTTGAGTTAAATATCTTCCTTCCTTATTTTATTTTTTCCTTATTTAATAAATTAATTATTGCTTTTTGACTTTTTTGCAAAACACTGATTTTCGACATATATACAAACAAGTATTTACAGTTATTAAGCAAATCATCACGATTACCACACACACCGTTCTTGTTCGACTCTTCTTTTTTTATTTTTTTTTTGCTTTTTCACCGTATTAACCAACTACAAAAGCATACAAACGAAAACGAAAAGAAAAAGTTATAAAAAGTTATAAAAAGCAATAGCAAAAAAAAGAAACAAAATTAACAATGTTTTAAATTAAAAGAAAGAAAAAAAAGTAAAAATATGTAAGGAAATTTTCATAAGTGGGTTAAGCGAAAAAATGAAAATAAAAGTAACAACAAAAAAAAAGTAAGTTAACAATAATAATTGTGCGTGTTCAATTATTATTTATTTAATTATTGTAATTTTTTTATGCAATAGTCAAAAGTAATATTTTTATTTTTTTAATTTTATTTTATTTTATTTTTTACAATTAATTAAATCATAAGAACAGGGGTAAATAAACAAAATATTATTTATTAAGTTATAAAATTGTATTGAATAATCTTCCGTATAACGATTAAATATAATTTCTTTTAATTCCACATTTCCTTATTATTTTTTTTCCAGATAAATCACACAAACCAACCGTGGCCACTTGCTTGTAACTGTTAACTAAATAAATAAAATGGAAAATAATTTCATCATTTTAAAGAATAATATACCACAAAAGAATAAACTATTTACACACCCCCAAAGCGATTATAGAAATTCTCTAATGTATATCGTGTGTATTGGATGATAATAATAACAAGGCAAAAAAAAGGATCCTCGTTCGATTTGTCTTAAGACGCGCATGTCGTTTATAAATTACAATTCACAAATAATTTACCAACGAAAAAAAATGGAGACAACGCTAAAATAAACTCTATTTAATTTAAATTAAATAAACAATAAGATAGTGAAAATGACAAACAACATAACAATGGAGACGCCAGTTTAAATAGTTAAAAAAATCCTTAATTATATAATTTTTTTTAAACAATGTTTTTGCATTACCAAATATAAATATTTTATTTATTGATAAATTAAAGAAATAAATAATAAACTATTTATATCGAAATGTAATGAAATAAAGTTAATTATAAATTTCACTTTTACTAAAGCAAAAATGTAACAAAAAACAACGAAAAAAAAAACAAATAAAATCGAAAGTTTTGTATTTTTTTTTTATTTTGTGTTTTAGACGTAGAGTAATATAGTAGGCAAAGCATTTGTATTCTTTAATAAATTTGGCTTAAATAGTATAGTAAAGAAATAAAATAATTTATTAAATTAAATACTTGGTTGTGTATTAAATTATATATAATAATGATTAAAATTGGAAATTTTTGTTTAATTTTAATTTGCTTATCTTTTATTTAACGATTTTTATTATTATTTTCGTTAATTTTCTCTAGTTAATAATTATATAAATTTATCAAATAAATTTAGGAAATAAGAAGAATACTAGAAAAATTAAAACTAATAGTCTAAACATTAAAAGCATAATTTCAGAATTAATCGCATTGTTTAAAGTTGAATAATAGTAGTTTTTGGTTCTTCAATCTAAGCTTTTACCAAACTGCAATAATTCGTGTAACGTATCATCTGTGGATGTACCATAGGGACTTCAACACAGAAGATTATATATTTAAGCAAAAAAAAATATTTTTTTTTAATTTCAATCATGAAAATAGGTATCAATCACTTTGTTTTCTTTTTATATGAAGAAATTGGCATGTTTAGGAATTACAACTAATAGTATATTTGAACCTTCTTTATTATTATTTTGAAATAAATGTTAATCTAATTATAATATTTGCACAAAAACTTTTTTTTCTAATTTACCTGAGTGAATTCTTGTGTTTTTAAATAAAATAATAAATAGTGTTTGTTTTGCTTCCAATAATATATATATAAGCAAATACGACTAAAAGCATGTTTGTATGCTTATTTCGTTTAGAATATATATATATATATATATATATATATATATATATATATATATATATATATATATAAATTTATGTGAAAAAAAAACAATTTATTATAAGTGATTTGTAACTACTTTAAGGGGCAAAAAAATATACACATAGGGGGCTTTACTATAACATAAATATATATATTTATTATTATGAATATTTTATTAGTAATTTTTTTTAATTTATAAATATGATAATAAATTAATACCAATCATCATATTGCTTGAACCCGTTTTTATAGTGTAAATATTCACTTGGGATCTACAGTTATATGCTGCAAAAAACTAATATTTTCATTAAATTAAATAAACAAAAAAAAAATCACGACAAATATAAAATAAATGTATTTAAAGATTAATTAATTAATAAATCTAAAAAAAACGGAAGTTTTCTTGACAGAGACCATTTATGTTTTTTTGTATCTATTTCTATTTTATATAAAACTTTTTTATTAATTTTTCCCAATAGGATTACATGTTTTAATTTAGAAAACGACTATCCATAATATTTACTATTTAAATTAATTTTGTTTTCTTTCAGAAAAAAAATATACTGAACTCATTAAAAATCACAAATCAACGAAATTTATATAAATAAAAAAAATCATAAATCAATAATAACGGAAAAATTGACTGAAAAAATTAAATAATAATCAATTTAGAAATATGTAGTTAAAAAAAATAACTCTTTAATGTTATTACTGACATCTATTAACATTTAATAAGAAAACGGTTTTTAATTTACCTAATTTAATTATACTTTATTTATATTAATTTTTTAAGGCTTTATGAATCATTTTTTTTAGCAAAAATTATTATAATGATCCTCATATATTTCTTCAAATTTAAAATTAATTGGATTATGGATAAACTAACCTGTTTCTTGATAGTAACGTTTCGCCTGATAAGTATTTCGTGAGGTATTGTTATTATTATTATTATTATTATTATTATTATTATTATTATTATTATCATTAATATTATTATTATTACTATTATTATTATCATTATCATTATTATTATTATTATTATTATTATTATTATTATTATTATTATTATTATTATTATTATTATTATTATTATTATTATTATTATTATTATTATTATTATTATTATTATTATTATTATTATTATTATTGTTTTCATTATTAACATTATCATTATTAGTATTGTTATTAAAATTAGTATTATTATAAATAGTATTAGTATCGCTGTTATTTTTATTGGTAATTCTATTATTGTTACAATTTGGATGTTTATTATTATCATTAGGCAATTTTGTTAAATGCAAATTATTTGTATTTAAGCAATATCGAGTATCGGCATAATGTGTATACTGTTGCTGTTGTGCCTGCTGTTGATTTTGGTTATTTTCATTAATATTATTTTGCATATAAAATGCAGAAGAAGACGGTCCATTTTGATAATTCCATTCAAGCTTTTGTTGCACTTCATTGAAATTTTCATCTTTTTTATTATTCAGTTGATGGCGTATATGCACTTCATTGAAATTTTCATCTTTTTTATTATTCAGTTGATGGCGTATATTATGATCATGTTGTAGTTCCAGTTGTTGCTGGCTATCTTGTTGCATGTTATTTGGACAATTTCTTGGTAATAATCGACGATTAGTGTTATTGTCATTTACATTATTTAAATTTTTACCACAAATATTATTATTATTAATATTATTTTTATTATTATTTATCACATTTTTTATATTATTATTATTATTATTATTATTATTATTATTATTATTATTATTATTATTACTATTATTATTTTGGTTGTTCTTGTTGTTGTCTGCGATCATTGAGTAATAATTTCTTATTATTTTACTACTATGATCATTGTAATATTTATTACACACCAATACTGATTCCATTATGAAGGCCTGCCTTTATATTTTTTTTAATTAATATTACGTTAAAATTTTCCTAGTTTGATATAATAATGTGGCTGTTCCTTACTCAATTAACGATTTATTAATGTTAATTTTATGATTAAACACTTCTTAATTATACAATAAATATTTGGATATACAATGTAATTTTTTTTATTCATTTCTAACTACCCCCAATGTTATTATTTACTTATCTCGAAATAAAATATCTCTTTTTTAACTTTTATAAATTTTTTTTAATTATTCGCTTTTAATCGGTATTCATCGATTAAAAAACATAAAAAAATATTTCACACAGCACTTGAACCTTATTGAAATAAAGAAGAAATAAAAACAAAAAAGAAAGAATATGAACCAAAGAAACATTTTGCAAAAGCATATACAGTTTCATTGCAAACAATATATTATCGTATCGGTTTTAAGGAAAATAAGAGCTTCTTAAAAAAATTAAAAAAATTTCTCTCTTTTTTCTTTTTATTGTAAGTGAAATTGTACATTAAATTAAAATAAAGATAAAGAAATAAATTTTTACAATTAAAAAAAAAACTAAAATATAATTTAATATAAAAATTCACATACAATCAGTGGCGGTTGACTTGTTTTTAATATAGTAATTTTTTTATAAATTAAAAAAAATTAAAATTTATAAGCCTATTTATTTATTTTAATTAATTTTGAAAATAAATTATTTGATAATCTTTCTTTCTTTTTTATCACAATATATTTGTTTTGAGAATAATGTTTCTTTAATTTTATCAATTTACAAAAAATCACTTTAACCTTTAATTAATTAAGGACAACAAAATAATAAATTAATTATTTAAATTTAACACAAAAATATCAAATTTTGTATTTCCTTTAAGAAAATATTTTTCAATTTGCTTTTTCAGGTTAATTTTTTGCTTGTTTGTGATTTGATTTTTTAAAACACTTTTTCGAGGTAGTGGTATTTTTCCAACCAGATTAAGTCGCGGTTTGATTTAAACTGGCTGAATTTATTTACCATTAATTGCGACATCAACAAATTGTGAAATAGAAAATCTGTAGATATTCATCGCATTTTCGTTTTTTTGTTTTTGCTTTGTTTTGTTTATGCTTTTGTTAAGCGAATGTCACGTGGACCGAAAACTGAGGACACGGTACTCTAGTATGAAGCACGTGGCATATCACGAAATGCAACTGTAGCCCTCATTTACTACCGTCATATGTATTTATAATTTACTTTTATTATTATTTCTCCTTAAAGTAAATGTCAAAAGCTATAATTATTTAAAAGAATTTATAAACACATTTTACAATAATAAGGGGAAAATAGAGAATTTATATTTTATTTTACTGAATCATACCCGGCGTTTTAATAGAAACCAACTCAAACATATTTGTTTTAAAAGTTCTTTTCATTTTTTTAAACAGAAAAGTTATCAGTTGCAAAACAAAATTGATAAAAATCGCATTACCTTGTCTTATACAAGATCTTTTAAAACTGAAATTTTTAGTAAATTAATTTTCTTATTTGTAATTTTTTAAATTAATTAGTATTTTTTAATGAAAATAGTAATTATAATAATAATAATAATAATAATAATAATAATAATAATAATAATAATAATAATAATAATAATAATAATAATAATAATAATAATAATAATAATAATAATAATATAATTTTATCTGATTATTTAATTCACGTTATAATACCACGTGCTAGCGGTAATTTATAAATATTTCCCTTTTCTATTTAGTTATTACTATAAATTGCTGTTTTTGTTGTCAGCATTCTTTTATGTTGTTATTTTAATATGTATTTTTTATTATTAGTATGAATTTATTTTATTTTTATAAAAAAAAAACAAAAAAAATTGTATTGGATGTTAAAGACACAAAAGCACATCTCACAACACGAGAGAAATGACGATAACAGTAGAAGGTGCAAATAACGTTTTGTCCATATTGAAATTCTCAATTAATTAAATTTTCTTTTTGTTTTATTTTTTTTTTTTTTTTTGTACAGCGACAACAAATAGACAATTTTCACTGCTATTCAATTCAGTTAAAAACCATTTACAACTGATAATAATTTTGAAAATCGACATAATAAAATTATAAATACCGTGAAAAATGACTGAATTAATTATTTATTGTCAATTTAGCATCATAGCAAATAGAAAATTTATTTGCCAAAATAAAAAAAAATTGATTTTTAATTAGTACAAAATTAATTTTTTTTTATTGATGAAAATTCCCATCGGTGGATTTCATTCATTAATATTACAGATAATTATACTTACTTTACTATTTTCGAATAAAGGTTAAATATTTTTATTTACAGTGTTTTGTGTATAAAAAATAATAATTTTAAAAATAATTTTTATCTGTATAAGTGATGTAAGGTAAATGAATAAATGAAAACGGGCCAAAATTTAACTAAATACACGTGATCTATACAGACTGATGTCGAGGCCTCGTGATATTACAAATATTTTCATAGTCAAATAAATTTTAATAATATTAATAATAATAATAATAATAATAATAATAATAATAATAATAATAATAATAATAATAATAATAATAATAATAATAATAATAATAATAATAATAATAATAATAATAATAATAATAATAATAATAATGAAAAATATAGCAATATTATAAAAATATAAATTGTAAAGATTTTCGTTAAGCGCACATTCCCTTTTTTCTTTTTTGCCTTTTTGTTTATAAAATTAGCAAAATAATTGTTACTTAACTTTAAACAAATCTTTATAACTAAATTTGAACAAAAATAATGATAATTTTAAGTGCTGAATACAATTTTATTTATAGCAAAGTGTAAATTTATATATTGTAAATAAAGAAATATAATTTTATGACTAATATTTATGCGTTTTACAATATAATAATTATGTTTATTTTTTCTTCCCTAATTATACTAAAAAATAGTCGTCACATTATCTAGAAATAAAAATATTTCTCTTTCCTATTTTTTTAAATAAGTTTTCTTATTTATAACTTATTATAGTGATAATAATAATTAATAGAAACATTAAAAATCATGTGAATATGCTAAAAAAGTCAGAATAAAATTATATATAATAATTATGTGATAAAAATAATTAATTATGTTTTGAACAATAATTAGCCAAAAATAATTTCAAGTATATACATTTTTTTATTAATTTTATGTGAGATGCTGGATGGTGTTTTGACAATAAAGTTTTAATTGATATTATTATGAATCTAATATTCCACTATTAAGATAAAGATATAATTAGTTTTTAATATAATATATTTTTAATGTATAATGTAATTTGCATAGATATTTTTTTTACATTTCAGTTCGCTTAGTTTTATTTATTTATTTTTTCTTTTTTTTTTCAATTAAATAGCATGAAAGGCCACAAAGTCAATAACAAAAAATTACTTATAAATAAGCATAGATATTAGCAAACAATTTTTTATTATTATTACTTTTGTTTTATTGAAAATATCTATATACTTTTAAACAAGAAAATAAAATAATTTTTTGTCGGGTATAGTATAGTAAATAATAAATTTTGTTACATTAATATTTTTAAGATAAATTTTTTAATGTTAAAACTGATTTACAAAGTAATTTTCAAAACAATACACAGTGCAGGACATTATATAAGAGTGCAGTACAAAAGTAGTATAGCACTCATTAAGCATTATTAACCTATAATTTAATTAAATAAAATTTATTTTGCACGATTTTTCAGATATTGTAAAGTTTACGCTTTAAAACTGGTTATTTAAAAAAATTGTATATACAATTGCAATTAATGCAAGTAAAGACTAACTTTAAATCACTAGAATTAACCATTTTTCAAAATAAATTAATAAAACATAAATAATTCTGATACATCCTGTGTAGTATTATTATTATTTAAAATTTTTAATGTTATTTGACAAGAAAAAAAAAATAAAAATATGTGGCTTATTTGCAAATTTATGATTATTATTATTATTATTTTATTTAAATATTAAAAAAAAAAATTAAAATAATAATAATATAAACAATAATGAAAAAAAAATTGGTTAGATAGTAGTTAACTGCGGTTTAATTGTCATTTCTAAATGCCTATAAATGATTTTTTTTTCTTTCCACACAATAATTCAAGGTCATATCTCACTTATGTATTAATAAATTATTTTTTTTCTGTAATTTTTTTATTATTATTTGTAAGTTCAATTTCTATTTATAACAAATAAATAATGATAATATTAATAATAAGTCTTAATAAATGTTATATATATATATATATATTGTTTGAAGAACAACACATAAAAATATTTACTCTTATAATTTTATTGATTTTTATTTACAATTTTTTTGTACTTTTACGTATGTATAAAGTAGACAAGTACTACTATAAAGCAATACAATAATCAATTATTAAAATATTATAACGACGAATTAGTAATACAGTAAGATTGTCATTGTTTTAGTCCCTTGATATAATCTTATATTTAAAGCTGAGCCCGAGGGTATTTTGTGTATTTGCAAGTTGCATTATTTTGACGAGTTTAGATATAAAGGCGATATCATTATATTACTAAAAAATTAATTGTTTTTATAACAGCTTCTAAAATGAAGCATTAGTTAGGTTTTACACAAATTTTTGATTGCATAATGATCATAACAAATATGAAATAGAATAGATTATTGAATTGAATTAATAGTACGTCAAATACTTATGTATTTTATTACTTTATGTTCTTTTTTAACGGTTATATCGAATCAAAATCCTATTCATAGTTTTGCTGATGATAACATTCTCCATGCTACTCACTGTTATTCCTCGCAAAATACCGTGGTGAGAAAAATGGAGGAGAAACAGTAGTTTCAACTATTAACAAGAATTTGTGTAGGATAATTGAATGGGGTGAGAGAAACTCGGTTATATTTAACACGTCCAAAATACAACTTTTTGAGATATCGCGGTTAAAACCAAACAACTCTGCTTCATATATAAATCTTTCATACGGCCGTGTATGGAATAATGTTGTAATGTATAGGGCGGCTTAGATTTCCGAAATCACTGATAAATTAGACTCGCTTAAGCATCGTCAGGATGTAGCGGATAATTACGGATATTGTTTGAAGAGATCTCCGAAATAATGCCTTCACGCGAAAAAAGTGTCCGAGAAACAAGGACTGTAACTTTAAGTACGGTGCGAACATCGAAGTTCCAAAACGATTTCTTTACTCGTACTGCAAAGAAAAGGAACGCCTTACCAGCTCGTGCGTTCCCAAACAATTTATAATCCTTTAAAACTAATGTCTACAAATATCTTACACTGTATCCCATAAATTGACATGGTAGCTCAAAGCTACTCACAGGTCGACATCACGTCGTAATTCCTAAACATGTCAATTTCATTATAAAACAAAACTTTATTTTATTTTCATGCGAAGCCGGGTACTACTGCTAGTATTTAAAAAAATACACTCTAAAATTGAGAGTTTTCTTTCAAATATAAATCATCGTTATTTTTTTAGTTTGTAAAATCATTTATATTTTTTAATTTTAAAAAATGTATTAATTAATTCTTTAGTACATAAAAACAAATAAAAAAATTTAACTAAAATCAAAACACACTCATTATATTCACGTTCATATTAATTCATCAAAAAAATATATAAAAATTAATAAATATAAATAATAATTATTATTTCATTATGGACTTATAACTATATAAAGATAATAAAGTTTTTATTTTATTTCTTTTTTATATAATTATTTACAACCAATCGTAAATTATTGATTGAAATTATTTTTTCTTTATAACAAAGTACAAAAAAAAAAAAAACTGCAATAAAAAATATATAGAAGATAATTTTCCCTACTCAGGCGATTAACCCAATCACATGATATGTCACACATATTTTTGTATAAAATTTTAAAGTGATAACAAAAAAATAATATAATTCAACGTCATCAAAATAATACAAAGAATGACGACAAATGAAAATTTAACCCAAAAATAAAAATAATATAATCATTTCTTATTTATAAAAAAAAACATTAATTAACTTTATTATTTTTCGTAGCCTCAAGAAAAAATAAAACTATTATTAATGATAAGGACATAAGACAAATGATACACAGTGTCAACCCTCTAATCGCACTGTTATTTTTTTAATTTTAAAATAAAACACTTTGTAGAGTGTAATCTCATTGTCTCGACGTTAAGTTGTTGTGTGGAATTTGATAAAACAAAAAATATATATTTCATTATATTTTTTTTTATCAAAAAAATTTTTTAAGGTGACGAAACGACAACGATTTCTAGAATTAACTGCATTGCACACAGAAATTTGCGAGTATCTCTAGAACAATTTAATTTAATTCAATTACAATGTGTGTTTTTATCTTTGTTTAAAAAGAAATCCCCCATGTTTACCCCTAATTTAATATGTTTTTATTTTATTTTCAATTCAATAAAAAATTTATCACATGTCTCAAACTTCAAATGTTTAAACATTTTTAAAAATCCTTTCTAAGTTTTTTAAATAAAATAAAATTAGTATTTAATTAAAATTATTTAAATTAATTAGTTTACCGAAAATAAGCGTAATTTTGACTTATGCGAGCACTGCCTTATCAACAATTTATAGAAATTTGTTTATTTATTTTAATTACTAAATTAAATTAACTAGTATTTTATTTGAATTTTCAAACAATACAGTTTCTTTTTTAAATAAAAGTAATTCAAATAAATCATTTAAATAAATTAAAAAAAAAAAATGTATTTTGGACAATATTAATGCACAAATAAATACAAAAAAAAAAAAAATTATATCTCTATGTAGGAAAAATCAAAAAGAAATTATATGTTTTTTTTTCTTTTTGCATTCTTTAAAAAATATTTATTAATTTATAAAATTATTAATAAGTTTTTTAGTCTAAATGTTTGGCAATAAAATAAATAAATAAAATATTAATTACAAGAAAGAGATTGAGAATATAAATAAGTAAAGTTTTTGTTTCAAAAATATATTGAACAACGTATTATTGGAGTATTGTGTGGGTGATACTAAAGTTCACTATACATATTTAAGCTTTAATTGCTGTAGACAAAAATAAAAGGTTAAATCTGGTTAAAATAATACTTGGATGATGTTTAGTCTTTTAAATATTCCCGACTGTGCATTTCAGTAAAGAAACCTTATGTTCAGGTAACATTTTATAGTGTTTAATAATTCTTTGTTTAACGTTTCTTTTTCTTTATATAAAAATGTAGATTTAAAAAAATTAATTAATTAATAAATCCTCTACAGTTTTTACCGCGTTTCACCACAACGAAATGATAATATTTAAGTTATAACGTTTAAGATATACGCAGCACTACAAGCTCAAAAAATAGAGGTCGTTTCATAATTTCAAATTAAATTACAATAAATATTATGAATGGAGAAAAAATAATAATTAATCTTAATTAGATAAATTTGAAATTAACATTTGAATGTATAGCACGACAAATTATAAATTAAAATTAGTTTTAATAAGATATTACTAATGATATCTGTTAATTAGCACAATTTTTTTACTATGCATTTAATATAAATTTGCAATTTTATAAACTCTTTGTAAATTTTTGTTTAAAAAAAGGTGTCAAAGCAAAAGTATTTGTATACCATTTTAAATCATAATTTTTATTAAATTTGTGTAATTAATTGACACACATTGCTATCGATTTACAAATGTATCGATATACAATACAATTGCAATATCTGTAATATACATTTAAACTATTAAAAAATTATTGATGAGGACTGTTTTTTTAAACCTAGCCTAGATCAAAGAATCAGTACTCAAATAGAAGCAAAAAAAAAAGTGTTTTTAAAAAATACTTCAAAAGGACCAGTTTTGTATTCTTTCAATGTTAAAAAGTTTATCATTATTGAAGGCCAAATAATAAACATTCAATTCTAGACAATTCAATGAGTATTAATGTTTATGTTTTTTTAGTTTTTGCTTCTCATCATTCGATTTGAAGTTATATTTAAACAAATAAAAATGTTAGAAAATAACAATAAATACATAAATAATATAAAAAAAAACATTGTTCAGCAAATACTAAACAACCAATCAACTACACAAAAAGCATATTTTTAAAATTAGAAAAAAAAACAAAGAAACAAGAAAAAACCTGTACATATGGCTATTTTAGCTGTTAAGTGAAATGATGTGGTAAATTATTTGTATTCTTATTTGTCAAGTAAATTATAATTTTTAATTTATTATTTTTGTAGAAAATACAAAAAAAAAACTACACAGAAAAATAAATAAGTAATTAATTAATTTATTTATTTTTTGTGTTTTGCGCTAAGTAAAACCGCGAAAATAATAATAATTAAAATCGCTTTTCAATACAAATCCATTTAAATCGAGATGGCATTCGCATTGTATTTAAATTTTTTAAATTAATTTTCCTTTAATGTTTAAATAAATAATTTTCTAATAAACACTTACTCTAGTATAAATGCAATTAATTGAGCTATTTTAACTGGTCGTTTGTTACCATTAAAATAAATAAAAAGTAAAAACACATATTTTAAGTTATTATTATTATTCATTATTAAAATTAATTATTTAATTCGACGTATCTACAATTATTTTGAATAATATTAGTTTCCATTGTTAATTATCCTTTACTTATTTAAAAAAATAATTATTAAAAAAATACAAAAAACTTAAATACGGTATTAGGTAAAAATACTTGTTCCCGTGCTTTTTTAGTACAGTAGATTTTCTTGTTTTATTGGTTAATGGAGAATGTGCAATGTTTATTTATTAAGTTTTTTGTAAAAATTGTAAAAATTCTATTTTCATTTCTATCTTTGTATAAATTAGAAATAATTAGACAAAAAGTGCTAAAAAAACTTTTTATGAATTAATTTTAATAAATAAATAAAAATTTATTTTTAAAATATAAATAAATAAACAGCATATTGTTAATACACATGCACATGAAATGTTTTAATGTTAATAAATAATAGAATTAAAATAAAAATAAATCATCATCATCAAAAGTTTATATTTTTGGCAAAAGCACAATAATATTTTTTAAATATTATTTTCAACTAATTTTATTGTACTCATTTACTGTATGTTGTAAGTAATTTAAAAAAAGAAGAAAAATAACCACATAGCAAACGAATAGTGTGACTCTGATTCTTTAAATAAAATTTAATCGATTTTGTAAAGCGTATAAAAAATATAATATAAAAGGAATTTTCTTCACTTGTTAAAACTATTTTATTTAATTACTTATTTTTAAATCAATTACAGCTATTTATTCAATAAATTCAATCTACGTGTAAGAAACACTCTGTATAATAATTTTCTTTTATCTTAAAAAAAAATTAAATTAAATAAAAAAAAGAAAAAACTAAGAAAAATCTAGTTTGGCTGAGTTGTTAATAAATTAAAGTCATTTGCTAATAATTAAAAAAAATGTTGAAAAATAATGCACTAATCCCATGATTGCAATATAAATGAATGCAAATTAATTAATTAAACTATTTTCAGGTGATTTTAATATATCAATTTTTTTTTTCGAAAACAATATACAATAGTTTACAGTATTTTGTTAGATATTACCTCATCACCAGTATTTCTAATTATATTTAATCAGCAAGCATAAAAAAGAAATAATAAATAAAAATATTATTTACAAAAAAATATCGCTTAACTGTGCTTGCCATTGGGATTCCCATTATCGCTGCTTTTTGCTGTTTCATTTACATTTTTAATTCTCATAATAAATCCTTTAAATATTTCTTTTAACGTCCTACCAATCTGCGTTCTTTTTAAAGTTAATAATTATTTGAATAGAAAAGTAGCAATACTTTTTTTTATATTTTGAATATAGCAAAAGTAACAAAAAAAAAAGCTCATAACTAACGTAACGTTGATAGTTATTATTATTTTCGTATTGTCCATATGTAAATATTGTTAGTGTCATGCCAGCAAATTGTATGTTTGTGCGTCAAAATTAGAAAGATAAAGATATATTAAAGACAAAAAAAAATTAACATTTTGATAAATTGCCAAAAACAAAATTTTTTTTTGTTATCCTTTAAATTTTTTTAATTTGAATTTTACATTATTTTTTTCTTTACTTGCAGCAAAGGAAAATTTTTAAACATATTTATATATATATATATATATTTTTCTCACTCATTTTTTTTTTCAATTAATTATAATAAATAATTTATACTAAAAACAACCATTCATTCTTGTACTGCTTGTTTTCATGTTCATTGTGGTGTATTCAAATGTAGTAAATATTTATATAACTATTTGTTGCTATTTTATTAAATCAAATTTAACAATTTAAAAAAAAATATTTATAATTAAGTAAAATGTGTAGTTTTTATTTAATTTAATTAAAACAAAATTATAAAGTAAAGCAAAGAAAAATCCCAAAGCGCAATATAAAATAATGAATGAATGTGAATAAAATTTCAAAATGATTTTTAAATACAGTTTTCATATAGAAACAAATAACAAAATATATATATATATATATATATATATATAGGGAAAATTTTCGTATAATTTGTTACACTTTTCTTAATTAAAAAATTTGTTTAAATTATTTATGTATTTCTTTTAAAAAAAAGCAAAAATATCTTTACTCAGTTTTTACGATGCTAAACCTTTTTTTTGCTTTTTATTTATTTTTTATTGCAAATAAAAATAAAAAAGAAATAAAAAATGAGAATATTTAAATATTTATTGTTAAATGATATATTAAATAAATATTTAAAAATAAAAAAAAATTGTTGCGTTTAGAAAAAAATTATTATTACAAATACTCAATGGAAACAAATCATTAATTTATATTTCTAAATAATATATTAGTTAATCTGCTATCTATATGATTTTATTTTATTTAATATAATTTATTTATTTATTTATTACTTTTAATTATTGTTAAATAATAAATTATAATTATTTTGAGGTTATATTTGATTAAAAATTGAGTTATAAAAAAAGGCAAGTTTTATTTAAGTGATTATAAATATAAAAACAAAGTAGATATTAGGTAAAAAATATAAAAATAATAATTTTTTCTTTGATTAAAATGTTAGTGAAGCGGTTTTTTATATTTATATAAGCTTTGTAAAATTAATTTATTTGCAGTCGAAACGTGATTTGTTATTAATAATAATGTCACTCCGAAAAAAATTATTGTTAAAATTAATTGGTTTCTTTTAGACAAATATCCTAAAATTTGTAATACTAATAAAGTAATAATTAATTTAAATGTAGTAATTTTTCCAGAATTCCAAAACATAAAATTATTATAAATGTATAATTCAAATAATAAGGGAAGTAGTACCACCCAATACAGTGATTTCTACACATTGATTGATCTTTATTTAGTTAGAGACATATATATTTATCTTTTAATTTGCCCATATTTCAGAATTTATAGTATGCCTTTATTAATATCTAGTTGTTTTCAGCAATATTTTTAAATTGATTTAAGATGAATAACCTAAATAAATTTATTTTATTATAATTATTGCAAATATTCCGATAAAAAACAAGAATTTTTATGCATTCAAGAAAAAAAAGAGAATATTAAAAATCAAAACTCTTTGAAGGTTTCCACAAAAAAAAAAAAAATAATAATAATAATAATAAATTAACATATCAAATAGAAATAATAATTTAAAAGAAATCATCGTATGTGTGACAGTTAGCATTAAAGTTAGTTCTAAAATGTGCACAGAATATAAATTAAATAAATTTAATTTTAATATAGTAAATAATAAAAATAAAAAAGTATAATATTCACAATAATAGCTGGTACTCAAAGGAAATATATTTTCAAAATTCTTGTTAATTATATTTTTAAAAAATCTCTAAAGTTACAGCAGTAGTAGCAAAAAATTAAAACTTTTTTTATATTAAATTTTAATTAAATTAAATTAAATTATTTCTTACAATAACAATAGCAATAAAATATAATTTTTAGATATTAATTGGAAGGTATTATTTTTTAATTATAATAAAAAAGAAAAAAACAGAAACAAGCTATACACTATTAGTTAATGCTTTGTTTCCTTTATTACCTATGCAAAGAATTTACATTGTGTATGGTTTGTTGCAAAATTATATTTCTATTATTAAATAAAATGGTTGTTTGTAAGAAATATATAAATTTATAAAAATGAAAAACAATTAAGCATTTTCTAAACATCTAAGAATGAATTTTTTTGCATCATATTTTGTTTTTCGCTGCTTTTACGATACAAAATTGAAAATAAATCCGCGAAATGTGCACAAGCATTTATTTATTTATTTTTATTATTTATTTAATTTTATTTATAAATAATGTTTTTCACTTCCAATGTGCTGTTTTAAATAATTTTTTTTTTTATTTTTAGAAGCAAAACAAAAATGTGACATTTTATTGTTATTTAAATTATATTTTTCCGAAAATATATTTAATGCAACTTATGGTTATTAATAATATATTTAAAAATTGTAATAAAGCGAGCAATAAAAATGGCTTGTAATGTTTGTTATAATTAATTATTTTTTGCAGATGAAATTTTATTAAACAATATCGCAGTTAAACTAAAAGTATTTGAATTTGATTAAATATCAATTTAAGTGGCTTAGCAAAAAACACTACGCATAAGGAAAACCTCAAAGCAATAAAAAGATTTCAGATAAAATTGAACAAAAAAAAAACAAAAGCACATTAAAAATACTAATAAATTATAATAAATACAAATTAATAATAATTTTATAAATTATAATAATTTATTTATAATTGAATAAAAGAGAAACATCTGAGCTACGAATACGGGTTTATTTGACTATCTTTTTTTATTCAACAATAAACCTAAAAATTACACTATCCAGTCTTTGCAATGAAAGCATTAATTCTACAGCCACAGGCAACTATTTCGGATTTTCCTTAGCACTGTTCGGAGCCAAGCTATATTTAGAAAAAAGAAATAAAAAATTAAAATATAAACTCCCAACTATTATTAAGTGGTTCTAGACTGACTATAAAGAATCACGCTCAGTTCTACATTCTTGCAATATGCATTAACCAATATACCATACACATGTTAGTAATTTTTCGAAACAAATCAATAAAATATTGTATTGTTTTTTTTTATGCTCCACGCAATGTTGCATTTTGTAATCAACAAAACAATATATAGTAAAAAAAACCAAGAATCATTATATATTCACTTATTTTCATTATATATTAAAATCCAATCGTTACTGCTTTCACTGATATAAAATAATAACATTATAGCAGACATACATAAGAAATAAAAATTAAGCACATTGTTTATAATATTATTTAGAAATTTGTTTATGAACAAAAAAAAAACTCGAAACTATTGTCAGAAATATTAATAAAACATGATTGATAGGGTATTAAAAAAATATAAAATGATTTTACATGTTTATCAAAATTACAACACCAAATAAAAGTGAATTTATTAACTTATATATTATTGCCTGGTTGCTTTTTTCTTTATTATTTAATTTATTAATAATTTAACTTCACTAAAATTAAAAAGCAGTCAGAATTGTTTACATTAACATTTAACATTGAAATGACGTCATTGTTCCAAAAATAATAACAAAAATTAAATACTGATGAGTATTTTGTAATAGAAAAATTAAACGTAATATAATAATAAAAAGGTAATGACGTTAAATTGCCTTTTTTGTAGTTTTTCTGTTTTATTTTTTCTCCTTTTTAAACCTAAATTCGTTAATCAGGATGGGTTATTTTCTATATTATTATGTATTATTAAAATATATAGTTTCGTTTTATTACTACAACTACTACTACAAAACACACTGGTTTCTTTACATTAAAGAAATGCCAAACAATCCGCTAAATAAATATTATTTTTAATTTTGTCTATTCCAAATACGATTTTTCGTTTTTGACGTCATGCACAGAAAAGCACGCCCAAAAGGCAAAAGAAAGAAACGCACGCAATCTTGAAAATATTTATTTTCTTTTAATACTCTATTTCTTTAACGGAAATCACTTCGTTTATTTCGTCAATATTTTCTCAGTATTTTTACAAAAAATTATTTTTTTTTTATTTTTATTTTAAAATTATTTTAATATTTTATATTATGTATTTTAATTTTAAGTTTTTATACTATTTGTTCCACCAAAAAAAATCCTATCCGAAAAAACACGATTTTTTTTTAATTTTCTCTTTAATTTTTATTAAATAAGAGATCTTTGAACAAATATTTATCGATTTTATTCTCAAACTTCCTATTATATTCACTTTATGTTTATTTATTAAAAATTATAATCTAAACGCAACGTCTCTGTTTTTTTTTTATTTATTTCTGTTTACCACAAAAACCTTGCCTATAAAATTTTCTAAAACTGATTTTTACAAGGATCTTTAATCACATTTTTCATTAATTTTTTTTTTTACTTAAACACATTTTTACTCTTTCCATCAATATTCAATAAAAATATTGTCACAAATTATGAAATTATCTTCTTCTAATATTTGTTTATGAGATTATTATTATTAATTTTATTAGTTATATTATTTAAACTATTTTATTATAAAAAACGTAAACAATATGATTAGACTAAAGACAGTTTGCTGAACAAAATTCTTGCGAAACAAATAACAATTTTTTTTCATTCCATAAAAAATCCATTTTTTTAGATAGAAGAAAGAAATAGTACAAAAAAAACCTTGAGAGATCTTTGAATTTTACACAAATCAACCCTTAATACATTCTATTTCCAGAACTGAAATTCAACAAAGGACCTTAACTCATACTCGAGAAGCAATGCCATTTTTTTTATTAAAAAAATAAAACATACATTTAATAAATCGCATATATACCCACAACATATAATAACATTTAATATATTTTCGAATTAAATTAACGAAAAAACACAACAAAAAACAGAAAAAGTAAAAAAAAATTGGTAAAAACCCTAAAAAACAAGTTAAACAAGAAATCATAAAAAAACCTTCGAAATTTCTATAATCCACCCAGTCTACGCGCTAAGATAATATAACCATTTTACTGCAACCAATTCAAATTTAACAAAAAAAAAAATTTATAATTTTTTTATCTTTCAAAAAAAAAAAATATTTATCATCAGAGAACTCGTGATCTGTTATTTAGTTTAATGCAGCTAATTTTTTTATTACACATATACAAGATAATAAATAAATAAATGTTTGTCTAATTCACTTTACTAAAAAAATTTAAAAGCAAAAATATAGAATAAATTATGAAGAATAAAAATTGCTCAATAGATAAATTATTTACTTGATAAATTGTCGATAAAGTAAAGTTTCTAATTAACAACAAGAGAGAAAAACTAATTATCATTTTAAATAATAAAATGAATAACACAATTTAATTTGATTAAATCTCCACTGTAGTAGAGATACATACGACATATCGCAAACAAAAAACGTTTAATTAGAGAAAAAAAACAAATAACTCAAAACGGAACAAACAATTGTTAACTTCATCTCGTTGTCTATATGCGTATGCTTATAAGTTACTTATGATGTTTATTGCTTTGATAAAATACAAAAATAAAACTAGATGTATTCCTTAAACCGAGTTAAATTAACCAAATTCTGTAATCTGTTTATTTACGCGATTTTAATAAATGTAAATTCATTTAAATGTAACAAAAATAAAGCTAAAAAGTTTACAATTTTAAACAGTAAACCACAACATCTAACTAGCTAACATGCTTCTGACAACGTGGGCCAGTTTATTTATTTCCTTTTTTATTACATTAATAAAATTTTGTTAATGCATTATTATCATTCGGAAAAGGATGTATTACTGCCCACCCACAATATGAAATGAAATGATTCTTTAAAGCACAAATAACCAATATTGTTATATCTTGTCGATTATAAAAATGCGAATAGCTTAATAACTTTGGTAATCGTTTATGTTTTTTTAATGCACACAGCGCAAAAATTTATTTAATATATGTTTTAATTTTTATATTTGATTGCTTTTTTTTTTAATGTTATCGACAACCACAACTAAATCACAAAAACACATTTTTCGTCAACTTTATTATTTTTTAATTGTTTATTTGTATAATTTTTATTTTCGCTGTATTTTTTTCCCAGAAAGAGGCTCGTCTATCTAGTTTTATTAAATGTTATATATATATATATATATATATATATATATATATATATATGGTCACTAATTAATATTAATGTATAAAAAAATTAATAATGAAGAGGAGAAAAAAAATAATATGTGCTCTACGTGATCAAAAAAAAAAAAATAAATAAATAAATATATAAAAAAATTACACATGTATTGTGCTGATATAAACATATGATAATAATGTGTTTTAAGAGTCAACAAGTTTAACACTTAAATATTTATATCAAATTTATATATTTATAAAAAAAATAATTTAAGCTAACTAACGTCAATCGAATAAAAAAAAGGAAAAGACTGATAGAGAATTAAAAATATTAAATAAGAATTTAAAAAAAAAACGCGCTGATCATATGAGTTTTACAAAACAACATAACGTTTACGTATTATGAACACATGTTCAGCATATAATATTTATAATATGCGCTAGTTACGCTTTTAGTTAATCTTTTTATATACATAAAAGCGAAACATTTATTTAATATTTATGTGGAATCCGTGAGTTAGTAGTTTCATTATACTATACATATGCAAACATATTTATTTATTTTTAAAACTGAATTCTGGTTTAATTAAATCCATAAAACAAAATGTTAAAATTTGTAACTTGCTCTATTGCACTTGATAGCTAAAAATGTTTAAATATCACATTTATCATACTTTTATTCGCAGGTGCATTCAAAGATAACTGTTTTCGCTCACAGATTATAAACGGTTAATTATACACATACCGAATCATACATGACGTTGTTCATTAATAATTAATATTTATCCATTCCCAGTAAAAATTAATCTCAAAAAATTATATGGTTAAAGCGAGATAGAGTGCAAATAATCCAAAATCATTAACAGCTCATACCATTACATAGTATAAATTAATTTATATCATAGGTAAAAGGATTAATGACAAGTTATCAACGTAATTATCATGCTAAAAATTAATAAAACAACTCTATATCACAGTTGGTTAACAATTTTTTTTAAATATGTACCTTAATGAATTGCTATAATAAGTAGCATTTTGATGTATTTTATTTATTTTTTTTATTAAAATTCATACAACCATATATTTAAAATAAATATATAATTAATAATCAATTTTATTTAAATAAAATAAAGTAATACACATGCATTCCCAGCAGTAGATAATATCTGACATCTGTACGTTTTACACATATGTATATTTAGGTATGAAAATAAATATTATTATTATTATTATTATTATTATTATTATTATTATTATTATTATTATTATTATTATTATTATTATTATTATTATTCTAACAACAACAGCACGAAAAAGGTAATGAAAAAATTAATTAAATAAATTGTAATAGTATTGCAAAAGGTACGTCATTTTTAACTCAAACAAAATAATTATTGTTAATAGAAACAAAATTTGAATTAATACAGCGCAAACGCTAAGCACCGGGTTATAAATTTCGTGATTTCAGCATGTATTTCAATATTTTTTCTTATTCAAAAAAAAAAAAAATTCCACTCACATTTTCCAAAGCGAATCATATATATGTCGAATAACGAAAACAAATTCCGAAGTATATCACATGTCTACTTTATTAAAAGAAAAAATAAATTCGCTTTGATGGAAAAGCAAATAAATTTTCAACACAATTAAACTTGAATTATTTCGTTTTTTTATTATTATTTTTCACAAATAAATACACTTTAAATTTTCTCCCTTGATTAAATTATAATGTATATATTTCTTGAATTTAATTAATTAAAAAATGTTGCAAAAATTACTTACCATTAATTCCACTAATCAATGGATAATTACTATCACGTCCACCGATAAGTGTTTTTAATCCAGATTCGATCAGTGTTGGGGACGATCGCTCCCTGTCACTCATTATTTTTTTAATACAAATTATTTTTTATTTAATAAATAAGGAAGAATAAATAATTTCCAAGGAAGAAGTTTTAGTTTTTTTTTGTAATATCCTTTTTTCTATATAAAACTACAAAAAATATCTGCACACACTTAAAAAAAAAACTTAAAAGCAAAACAATCAAAAACGCAATTAAACTTAACTTAAATTCGCGATAAAATAATTTAACAAGAACTTAGTACAATAGTAAAGACACTTTAATTATATTTATATGTATTTTTTTTTGAGGGGGCGGGGGTCAAATGTGGGCTAAATTTAAGCCCTGCATATATGTATATATATATATATTATACATACGTATTTAGAAGAGTTTCTTTTACTTTTTCGTCTTCTCAATTTTTCATTTATATTTTAGTTTCTTTTGCGGTGTTTTATGGGAAAATTTATTTTATTTTTGCTTTCTTCCCTTTTATTCTTATTAATGAAAATTATTTTCAACGCATTAAAAGAAATAAATAAATGAAAAATAAAAATAATAACTTTTTCTGATCCGCCAAAGACGCACTCACCGCGAATTCGGAAAACACTATTCTCTCACTATTGGTGTCAGTCACGGCAACTAAGAAAAAAACCTTCGGTTTTTCTGTTGATTTTTTTCTTATTTATGAAAATGTGTGTGATGTATGTATATATGCTTTTTTGTGTATTTAAATTAAAGTGTTTTCTATTTGATAATTATGCTGATTAAATTTTTCTTGATTTGTGTGTTATATTTTGTTGTGTTGTGTGTTGTATTCTCTGTTGAATCGCGACTGCGACGTGCTGCTGCTGTTGTTGCTGCCGCGCTCAATTATTATTACTCCTTTATTATAGTTTTGATTTTTTAAATGGTTTAATGTTGTTTAAAGGCAAAAAAGCACACTAACCAAAATTAAACAGACAAAAAATAACAACAACAAAAATAACATTTAAATAAACATTTTTTTATTTTATTTTGTCTTTAAATCAACAACAGCAACAACGAAAAAAAAACGATTTTCTTCTTTTTTTGTGAAAAACAACAACGGAAAAATCTCTACGACACGACACCACACATTACTTTAAAAAAAATACTATTTTATTTTGTGAATGTTATTTAAATAACGAAAGAACGTCACTCACTTCGACACTGGGGACTCTATTATTGTAGTTAATATAGGAATAGCTGCTTATTTTCTAATGGCACAGCTAAAAAATAAAATTAAAATAATTAAAAAAAAAAAACAACACAGAGTTAGTCAGTGCGATTAAAAAGAAAAAAGAAAAAATTTATTGAAGAATATGAAAATGACATTTAAGGAAAGAAAAATGAATTTTGGAAAAACACATGTAAAAGTGTAGTTGGTCTCAAACACAATAAATATTTAATTCTTTTCTTTATTTTTTAACATATAAAAGTGATAAGGCAGTGTGTTAAGAAATAATAATTAACCATCACATAGAAATTGGTGTTTTATTATTATGTTTGATTAAAAGAAATAGAGAAAAAAATCACACTGTGGCTTTTAAAAATAAATTATGAATTTTTTTGTTGCTTTACTGCCAGTTTTCGTTGATTGCGTCCACTTGGAGCTGCTGTTTTTTAATTTTAATTTGAAGAAAAAAAAGAACTTTATATTCACATTGTGCCAACCACAACACAACTTTAAAGTTAAATAAATTAATAATTTTCTACATATATATAAATATTACTATATAGTTTCAGTGAATTTAATACACGTATAAAAGCGCGACATATACACGGGCAATAAGTTTTCATATTTTCTTAATATACATTTATTCAAATTTATGCTACGTACAGCAAAAAATGTTAAGTAAATTTTATGTAATTTAATACAAATATACAAAATGTGTTCTAATATGTTTCGCTCATACTACTTGTTTCTTAGTTTGATTAGAAACAACACAAAACCAATTTAAAAATAAAATTTTTATTTACAAAAAGTAAAAAACAAACAAAATAAATTCTACACAGCGATAATAGTTAAGCATTGGATCGCGCAAGTCATGCTTTTTTTATCGTTTTTTTGCTTCCTACAAATGTATGCGAGAAAAATAAACTTAATTAAATTTATATTTTTTTAATGATTATTATACACTGCGAAAATTAAAAATAATTAAATTATTAATGCACAAACAATATATTTATTACTAAACAATATAGCTAAAAATGAAAATAAGCGTTAAATATTGTCTACTGTTTAAACGAATTTTTAATAAATAATAATAAAAAAATGGTAAAACTGTCAAATGACAGGATATCAATTAAAAATTCTACACAATATTAAGCAACTTAATTATTTATTTTAAATATAGTCAATCAGTCACAAAGCATTAATTATCGTTAAAGGTAATAAAATAAAAAGTTATCTAGTGGAAATATTAAGACAATTAAAAATTATTTTAATATTAACCACGGATTTTATTGTATAATGTTTTTGTTGCGCTGTTATGCCATGCTGTTTATTTACTATACTAATTTTAGTTTATTGATAATTCCATTTAAAAAAAACATGCGCAAAGTAGTATTAACAGAGACCTCTATTAGAATATAAAGCAAAAGAAAAGCAAATTGTTGAAACTATTTTATCGATACTTTCGATTTTGTATTTTTAATAATAATATTACGCTTTAAAGTATACTAGCTATAGTATAATTTATTAATGTAGCCAAGTAAATTTAATTATTTTAAACTTATTTGCGTTAAAATACTGACAAATTGTAAATAATTTTAATTATATATTTAATTTAATAATATAATAATAATAATTATATATTTAATTAAAAAATAGACGCTGACGCCGTCGATTTTCTATTTTTTTATTGCTTATTTGCCATTTTGATACCATAAACTTTTTTTTTTTAGCGACTATAATATATAATTTGTGCAGTTACAGTTAACAAGGAAAATAGGTAAACAAATTAAACAAAATAATAATTATTTTTTATGAAATATATTTTCTTCTAATAATTAAAAATTATATTTTAAATACTATATTTTTATTACAAATTTCTTTGCATTAAAAACCCAAAAACAAAGCGCCAATTACATAAGGTTTTAATTTATTTTTCATAGGATTCTTGATTATAAAATTTTTAAAAACAAAAAATCTTTGTTGCACAATACTCATTCTTAACACTAACCATTTAATTAGTTTTGATTTGGTATTTTTTTTTTTCATATTTTTCCACAATAATTTTGTTTACTTTTATTTCCATTTTACTATTTTAAATACATTTTCTCAATGAGTTTGAATATATGCATTTCTCTTATTTATAGTAACTAATTATATTATTACACAAAATAAATATTATATTAAGTAATTATTTAATTAAACAACTTATATATAATTTTTACTTTTTATTTATATCACATTATTTAAAATTATTAGAAATTATTTTATGATATATGCATAAATGTGCAGAATTAATAATAATTTTTTTTTTTAAATATTTCTATTACTTGAATTAATTAATTATAATGGCATAATAATATTAATAATGTAATTAAATTGTTTCTATTAATTGTAACGAAGTATTAATAGGATTGTGTTATGATATTAACTAATATAAATTAATAAAAAAAAAATTAAAAAATATTTTCGTTTTTAGTTAAAATTATAAAAAAAAACGAAAGAATAAAAATTTAATTAATTCTTGTTTGGTAAAAATGCAATTATTTTATTTTTTGTTTTGTTTTAAATGAAGTAAATGAATTATTTTTAAAATTATTATTGAAATAAAATTAGCGTTCTGTAATTGAATATTTTTGTATAATATAACTTTATTGAAGAAAAGTAAAAATAAAAAGGAAAAACAAGAAATTTGTACAAAAAAAATTAATTAGTTTTTATCCAAGTGAGCATAATTAAACCCATAAAACACGTACAGTTTCTTCGCCAGTTAATGGTTCGGTAAAGTGATGCAATGTCTTTTTTGGTTGTACAATCGGTGTCAAATCCCATCGCTTATGATTTGGTATAATTGGCAGACCGAGTTTACTATGCAATATTGATTTGTAATTTGTCTTCTTTTTATCGGCTGCGGAACCTTCTGTTGATTCATCAGACGTGGATGCAGCCGACGATGTGCAAGGTGGCGAATGATGCCGTATTAGTTTTGAATTTGTTGCAGGTAAACCAATCTCTTGAAATGAACTCATTGAGCTGAAACCACTTTCATTCTCGACCGAGCTTGAGACACCGTCCCTATTCCTCTCTATACGATTTGGTTTGGAATTCGTAACTCTAAGAGCAACCGGAGGTGTCTGCACTTCAATATTATCGTCATCCGTTTCAGTTTTCGATGATGAATTTGAATGTACCGAGTCGCCCGCACTGCTGCGTAACGACGATCGACTTACTCGCATATTTATTTTTCTATTAAATGACAAACATTCCGATTGTGCATCAATATCATTATTACTATTAGTGATTGTCTGCTTTATTATCTTTGGCGTTGGTACAATCGGTACTTCAATTACAGTTTTTGTCTGTGACAATAGCGGTTCTTGAGTATTCAATAAATTTTGCGCGGTTCGCAGTAAACGAAATGCATCTTGTGATAATTTCTCCGATTCCATTTCAATATAAGAAATTTGTGGAGGCAGCGCACGTTTCGGTGATCGTCTCCTGTAAGCAAACAAAATTATTTAACATCACAACATTGTAGAAAATTCTGTTTATAGTTTTTTTTTCAAGATCAGAGAGACTAAGATAGATAAAAAAAATAATTATAAAGTTTAGTGAAATTTACAATAGTAATATTAATAATTTTTATTTGTTTTTTTGTATTATAATTAAATAAATTGAGTATAAAAACGAAATTTAATTATTTTGTATTTATTAATAAACATTTGGAAATTTTTTATTTGTTTTTCTTAAAATAATAAATTAAAACAAAATTTTTTGTTAAACAATTAAAATTTTGTTGTACTGTGTTTTTAGCACTTGTTTTTAGAAATTACAGTCAGAGAGACAGAAAAAAAGCATATTGTGTAAAATTTGGACTTTGAAAAAGTTTATTATTTAATAATAAAACAATTATTGTTTATAATAAATCTTAGAAAGTCAAAACAGAGAATTTCATTTTATAATGATGTGTTTCGACCAGTAATCTAAAATCATCATTGATGTAAATACTTTACACACACCGTGTAGCACAATTATTAATATGAATAAAAGCAACAAAAAGTTCTTAAAGAGCAATTCAAATCGGAAAGTTAAATAATTCTTAACCGAAGTATTCTAAACCAAAAAATAACACAAACACAGAATTTCTAATGTAAACAAAGTGATTAATATTAAAAATAATAATAATAAAAATACCAGAAACAAAAAAAAAAGAAAAACAAAGAGAAAATAATTACATATAATAAATAGAAATGAAATGAATTTTTTTTTTTTGAAGAAATATCAATATATGTGAAAAACTATGTAGCAAAGAATCTTATGTTTTCTATCATTTAAACAGAAATTAATACAACCATAAATTGTTTTTGCTTTAAAAAATAAAAAAAATATAATTTTTTTTTGTTAAATTTAACTGTCGGTATGAAGAAATGCAAAAAATAGTTTTTGATTACAAAATATATAAATAAAAATAAATGAGAATTTCTTTCTTTCTATATTTAATAAATATCATCATAATCTATTTTTGTCTAGTCTATAAAAATATCTTCATAACTAATTCATACAGTAACTCTGAGTATGGTTGTCTATTTAACATTAAATTGCATTGCACAAAGCCGTGGATAGTACAACAGCGCAATAAAAAGTAAAATAGTTGTTTTACAGAATTTCGTTACACTTAATAAAATTAAAAATAAAAATTATATATAAACAAACCATGTAAAATCACGAAAATTACTATATGATGATCCTGGCGATACTGGAATTATTTGTGTTGAATTATGTGACATAAATACTTTTTGACTATCAATCAAATTAGTGCTGCTTCTTGTCCGTAAATTATTTGTCTGCATTTTACTACCATTATGTCCATTACAATTACTATCATCAACATTATTATAGTTATTATTTATAGTCTCTGGTACCTGATGTACATTTTTTGAACGTTCCACCACCGAACATATTTGTAAACCATCTAAACTGCGATGACAACGTTCTAAAAATCGTACAACTTCCTCCATTACAGCACGATACATTAAACGGCTTGCATCAACCTTTAATTAGATAAACAATAAAAAAATTATCATTTATAATATAAAAATTTATTTTATTTTATTTATTTTCAAAAATGAATAATAAATTCACTCAATCAATATTGGAATTAAAAAAAATTTCTGAAAAAAAAAACAAAAAAATAAACAGTTGCAAAATGGTTTCACATTGTGTAATAAGTCGTCGTCGCCGTCTTCTCTTATTCTTTCTTAACGTTGCAATAAAACCCGAGGATTAATAATAATAAAAACAAATTTTAAACGGATACAAGCAACAACTAGGTTTTTTAGGATTATGACATAATTATATTAATTTTCACAAAAAAGTAAAATGGGGTCATCAAAAAAATAGTTTGAATTTTTGTATTTTAAGCAATATTTTAACGTCTAAAATGTCTTTCTTTCACAAATGACATCCGATAATTTTAATTTTTTTACTTAAGAGTTGTTTATTATTAAAGTTTATGATTTAATAGCTATTTATCGTTAGTTATTTTTGCCTCATTTCTTCTATTTTTTATGTTTGTTTTTAAAATATTATAAATGCATTAAGAAATGAAGAAAGATTTAATTTAATAGAAATTAAAGAAGTGTATGAATAAAAATATAATTGAATATGACTTATTGTCATGTTAATAATAAAACACACTTTTTACATGGTTTAATCTAAAATCAATCAATTAACAGTAAAGAAAAATAACAATTTCATAAACTATCGGACTTTTACCTGTTTCAACTGCCATTCTAGTGTTTCAACTTGTGTTTTCAGAATTACTGCTTCAACGCTATTACAATTTTCTGTTGACGATGTAGTTGATGTGCTACTACCATTTGTTAAACTTAATAAACGTCGATTTTCTACAATAAGATTTTGACATTCCTGTAAATGTAATAAAAAAAAATTATTAATTAAAAAACATTTTCCATTTGTTTCTAATAAAAATTTAATTAAATTTTCCAATTAAAATTGTAATAAAATAATATAATAGATCAATTTAATACATTTCAGCAACATGAAATCTATTTTTCTTAATTAAGAAACATTATTATATTGACTTTATTTATAGCAAAAATTAAATTAATTATAAAAAATACTTTAAAAGAAAACAAATTGTTTTAATGATTGGATGGTTGTGATTCCATTTTTTAACAAATAAACGCGTAAATTACAACCAAATAAAAGAAACCCTAATTGCCTATTTGATAATGCAACAGCAGCAGCAGTAACAATCTCAACATAATAACAAAATAAAAATGCAATTTAATAAAAAGAAAAAAAATGTATAGAACGCTAGGCGAATAATGAAAGTTTTTAGAAAAACAGCCCAAGAAAACAAACGAATGGATTATTATTCCTGGTTCATCTTCAAAAAAATTAGCATTACGACAAAAAAAAAATACAAAATATAAAATGCAAAATTTATTAAAATGTTTTAGTCACAATCTTTAAAAGTCATTCACATTTTTCGTGTATTTTTTCTCATAAAGAAAATATTTTATATGTTTGGGTAAAAAACACTCATTTGATAATAAACATGTTTATATTTTAAAATAATTCCAAATAACATAATTTTTATTCAAAAAAATGAACAAACCACATTAGCAGCAAACATAAATTTGCTTACAAACGACCTTTATTGATTTATGTTTTGTGTTTGTCAGTCAATCTTAAACCGGAAATTAAACATTTTAATTTAAATTATATTCCCGTGAAAAATCAATAAATAAATAAAAAATCATTTTACATTTGTTTCAACGTTGTACCATTTATTTGCATAAACTCGAGAATTAAATGTTTGTGCATTTACTGATTACTTTAACAAGGTAACCTCGTTAATAAAAATTATTATAATTTTGATAAACCACCTATAAAATGAAAAAATTAATTTCAATATATTTATTGTAAATTCTAACAATTATTATTATTATTTTATTTCGCTTTTAAAACACCTAATAATAATAATAATAATAATAATAATAATAATAATAATAATAATAATAATAATAATAATAATAATAATGGCGCCATTATTTAACGCCCAAACGATTTATTTATTTATTATGATTATTATTATTATTATTATTATTATTATTATTATTATTATTATTATTATTATTATTATTATTATTATTATTATTAAATAACCAACACGAAATAACAATAAAATGTAATTATTATTATTAAAAAAAAATGCCTTTATATTTAAATTTTAAAACAAAAAATTGATGCAATTTTTTTTTCAATTTTGAATATAAATGTTTTATGTAACAAAAAAACATTTTTATTTGCATAAAAATCTATTGTTTTTGTTATATTTGTATTTTTTTTTTTAGCATAAAATATGTGTGATAGATTGTTACAGCATAAAAAAAAAACAATTTCTTTATTTATTCTTTTTTCAATCAACTACCTGAGTCTAGGTACCAAAACTAAGAACAAAAAATTTATTAATTATGCATTAATTATTATTTTTTCTCTTAATTTTATTTCTTCAATTACATCATTAATTTTTTTTTAATTTACACAATAATTATCACATAATAATATTATAAATATATATATTTATATATATTGCAAGTTAGAAGTAATATAATTGAATTAAAATGTGAAAAAAGATTAATAATAAATTTCTGTAATTTTTGTGAAAAAAACGAGCAGAAATGAAGATAGAAGCAAAAATAAAAATAAACCTGTGAGTATTACTTATTTTATTTCGTATTCAAAGACTGCACTCAGCCAGTAATGAAAAAGTTAATTTAGAATAAGAAAAAATGTATATACATTTTTATTATTTAAATAAATAATTCTATATGTGCATGTTTGTTTAGAAGAAAAAAAAGAAGAAAATTCTACAAACAGAAAGAGGAACATTATCAAAACAATTTTATTGAATTTTGTTGGAATACATTTTATACCGCTGGTTGTGTATGGATGGATATTTTGTATCTAAAATCTTAAAAGTTTTTAACAGTTTGTACGAAGCGTTTCGTGTTTCTTAACTGTTAGGTAGTATATTTTTTATTTTGCTACAAAAAATTGTCATTTAAAAAATTAAAATAAAAACCAGAAGTTCCCAGTAACAGAACAATAAAGCAGACTTGCCTTTAGTCAATTTGCATTTAAAAAAAAAAAATAACTAAAGAAAAAACAAATAATATATTTTCACTTTTTAAATATTTTATATGATTTTTGATACGTTATTAATAACACATTGTTAATATCAGAAAACAATTTAATCAAAATAAATATTCAATTTTTTTTTTATTCTTCGCTAATTAATTAAACTAAGTAAATTTAATGTTGATTAAACCTGACAATATTAACTTGACGATAATTAAAAAGTCTTAAATTTTATTGAAAAATTATTTTTCTTCGTTTCATACTATAGATTTATTTATTTAACATGGTCCACTAAAATTAACAAACTACTTGTTGTTTGTAAATAATTAATCTTTTGATTTTTGTTAAACAACAGTTAATACGTGTTATTATGCAATAAAGTCACTAAAATGGACGTTTACAACAATGTAAATGAGAATCTAGTGTGACAATAATTTTTTTAAAACGAATTTTCAGGTCGTCAGTTTATTTTTGGTTTTTTTATTTTATTTTCCTACTTATGATATGACTGTCTGTTTATCTTTTAAATTTTATTATATAATAAATCCTTTTCCAACTACATAATTATGTACGGGGGAAAATAAGGAACAAGACTAAAAGAAAACCGTATTCTTTATTATAATAAAAATATTTTTATTGTTAAATGTTAAAGAAGTCAAAATAAAACGTGTGAACGATAGTAACATATAAATTGTGGCTTTAATCAAGTATTAACTGTTAAAGCTTTTTTTATTAAATTTAAAAACATTAAAAATTAAAGCGATTAATTTCCCATTAAAGACTTCAAAAATATTTAAAAAAAAATTAAACAAAAAAAAAAAAAAATTAATGTAATCACGATTATTAACAAACTATTACTCGTTGTAAAGATTATTATTGATAAAAATTTATAAATAAAATTTTGCTAATTACTTAATAGGTAAATAATTTTCCAGCGTACTGACAATTAATTTTTTTAAAAGACAAAAAAAACATGAATAATACATATTTATTTTCAACATTATTAAAAACATTTTAACGTAACACTTTTATTAATTTTGTTAATAATTGACTGATATAATTATTACTTGTTATACAAATAATCAATTAAATTAATTTGTTTTTTTTTATTACATTAAATAATTTTATATACAATATTTTATTATATTTTTGGAAGTATCTATCAAGCTGGTTGACTGATATGTTGCTGTTACTATTGGACTTATTGATTATTTGTAATTTGTTTTATCAATTAATTTCCGTGAAATCCTTTGTTTAATTTATTTTATTTCTGTGGATAATAATGGCAATAAAACAACGAAACATGGTGTAATTTTAAACAAACACTTTTTTTACATCCGCAAAAAATGATGTCATTTTGTTAGGTTCACAGAAAACTACGGCGAAAGCGAAGATAAATAGCGACACAACTGCATTTTAATTGTCTAAAATAAATACAAAAGAAAAAACACACGTAAAAATGTTAAATGAAATAAATAAAATGAATCCATCATTATGCTTATTTGCCTTAGAAAAGAATACAAATTTAAAAGAAAAAAACGATTTTTTTTATTTTTTTACATAAATTTAATAATTTTGTCATGACTTAATGTTATTAATTAAAAAGAACGGAAATAAAACCAAGGAAACAACACAGCTTCAATTCAAGAAAAACCAAAGGCAAACTATTTTGGACGAATTTGTACAACAAATTCAATTAAAGTTTAAACATTATTAATTATTTTAACATGATTTAAACATTACCTAATTTATAAATATCTTTTATGTACATATTACATATTTATAATATGCATGTACAATTATTTATTGTTTTTCAAATTATATTATTTTTTATTATGTATGTGCATTATATATTATATATTTTTTTATATGTATGGATGGATACGTACAGCTTTGATTTTTTTTTTTTATTTTGTTAAAAACACAAATCCCTAATACTTGAGGAACTTTGGATAATTGGGACAGCCGCTTAATCGGGACTACTTCCGATGAGTCTCGATTAAGCGGAATCTACTGTATATTGTTAATATGTGAAATTTGAATTCAGCAGCAAATATTGTTTAAAGAATTATTGTCTTATTTCAGTGTAACTTTTTCTAAAAATCTACATTAACACAAAAAATTATTTAAAACCATAGAAATGTTAATTAAATGTTTATAATATTATCGAATAATTTTTTAATATATCGAAAGAATCAAATATTGATATACCGAAAAAATCAAATACAGATAAAGCTTACCTAATAAAATTTAATAACAATACTGAACTGCTTAAAAATAATCTTTGATATTTCACCATAAAACACATACTTGCGATACTCGCGGATTATTACAATGCATTAAAAAAAAGAATTAGTAAATCTTGGAATAATTTTATTGATGATTATACCATGGAATGGAACACGAATTTCTTTATTGAAAGCGTTAAATAAAAATTAAAATAAAACATAAATAGTAAAAAAGATAATAAATCAAAGCAATAGAAATAATAATTCAAAAAAAAATTATTAATTAACAACAGGTAGGCACAATAAGTTTAGTAAACAGAGGTCATATTTTCTGTTACTCACATGATCTAGAAAAAACGTTCTTTTTCGTCGAAATAACTTGAGGTAAAAGCTGATCGGCATCGTAAGAGACACATCAGTGTAGAAAAAAAAACTCACAAAAAAGGCGGTAACAAAAAATAATTCTTAGCTAACAGTAAAGAGTAAAAATTTAATTCATTTTTATATTGTCTATAAAAAAATAAATGTAATGAGATTTTACTGTAAATTTAATTAAAGTGCAAAAATCAACAACAACAATAATAATAATAATAATAATAATAATAATAATAATAATAATAATAATAATAATAATAATAATAATAATAATAATAATAATAATAATAATAATAAAATAAATAAGCATGTGCTTTTTGTTATTGTATGCATATACTCTAATATATGCATGTACTCTAATGTATTATATACTATAATTTTTTAAATAAAAAAATAAGATATTTAGCTGCATAATTTCTACACAACAATTCATCATAATTAATTATACAGAAAAAAATTCAAAATTATGTTGTAAAAAACTAAATAGACAATATACATACTAATAAATTAAAAAATAAATTATTTTAGAAGTAAAAACTTTTAAAGGATGTATTAGAGCATAGTAAAAATTATTATTTCTTTACTTAGATTATTTTTAAAAGAGATTAGTCAACAGAGAACTTTTTAAAACATTAAATTTTGCATCAATTTTTATTTATTCTGTTAAAAGTATGAATCAATGATATTTCTTGATCTGAAATGACAAAACGAAGTCCTATAATAACTTTAGGAGTGTCTAGGCTTTACTTAATAATTATATTTTTTCAACGTTCAACAATTTTATAAATAAAAACTTTACAATCAAATTTCCTATTATAAGCAAAAATTAATATATTGTTAAATACGACGACAAATGTCAAAATGATCGCTATTTAAATTTTATAAAACAAAACTAATGGAATATGATCTCAAATAATTTTTTTTTTTAAATCCAGTAAAAAAATTATTCGAATAATTAAAAAATAAATAATTACAGGTGTTTGTGGGTGTAATACTGATTACAGTATTGCTAAATGTTGTTTTGCGTTATTTTTTTTATTCCATCGAGGCACAGCGATGTGTTTTTTTTAAATATTTTTTAAATATAAAGCACAATGTCAGTAGTAAAAAGTCATTAAATAATTTTTGAGTTTTTTTGTATATTTTATTAAAGGTGAAAACCATGATAGATTGAATGAATCACAAAATTAACTACAATAGAAATATAAAAAAAATAGAGATTTTCTGATGAAAAAATTTCGTTACAAATAAAACAAACATAACAATACATGTGGAGTAATTTTTTGTTTTACATTGATATACGTGGACGATACTTGGTTGTTCACGCAAGAGCTGCGAAGCGTAAATTTGATATCCGCTTTAACTCGATTTTTATAGAATTTTTAGTTTTTTTTTTAACAATAATGAACCACACACAGTCCAAATACAAATACAAGTCATTGTAAAGTCATTTTTATTTTATTTTTATAATTTTATAATTTTCAACCAACCATGTAAAAAGAAAAGAGAACTCTTACAGTGGGGAAATAAAGTTATTAATTAATTCATAAAAGCACAGCACTGTACAATCACTTCTTTACGTAGATTTAAGTCATAATTTTTACATTGTAAAAAATGCTTACAAGACAGATAAATAAAGATTATACAAGTGCAATGTCTTTCTTTAAAAAAATCACTGAAGAAGTCAAATATTGTAACAAAAATGTCTTTTAAATTATAATATTGGAAATAGACTGTAAAAATTAAATATTTTGAAAAAAAAGAAGAAAAAAAAAACAATTCATAGCAGCAGGTTGAGGAGTGACTGTAGTAAAGTTTATACTTTATAAATTTAATTTTACTACATTACTATAGAAAAAAGTAACAATATCAATTTAAATTAAACAATCAGAGAATATTATAGGAAAAAAATTTTTTTTTTATTTTAACAGAATTATAATTAAAACTAAAGTATTTTTTTTATTTTAAACAAAAATAAATTGCACTGCGAAAGAGAAATGAAAACAACATATATAATTAAGTTTTTTAGATAATGTATGCAGTGCGATTATAAAATCATGGAAAAAAGAACAAATTAGGTCTTTATTGTTGTTAACTTTTAAATAAAGAAATATAATTATGTAAATATGTTTATTTCTTTATTATTAAACAATTCGCATCACGGTATTATTTTCCTAAAGACAATTATATGTAACAATGAAACTAGATTAAACTATATTCGTATAGATAAGTAACAACAGAAATAATTAGTACGAGAGTATTCTCCTCACATCTTTTAAATAATAAATAATAACAATGAAGAAATACCGTGATCGAATTTTTGTTGTCGTTGTTTTATTAAAATGTCTTCTCTACGATTAATAAACCATTTATTTATTTGAAATAAATAAATGTTGAGAAGATTATATGAATCATAATTTATTTTTCTTTTCAATTTAATGCAAATTCTATCATATAGATTTCCTTTTGTAACCTTTGTAATGCATCGAAAAAAAAGTACAAAACAAATATTTAATAACAATAAAGAGAGAATTTTAAAAGAAAAAGAAAATTTTTGAAAACCCTTTTCAATGAAGAACAATAAATAGTTTTACTTCGCGATCTAAAAACTAAAGGAAAGTGTTTTAACGGTAGCAAGTTTACAAAGTATTTGAAGATAATCTCGAGCATACCAATTGAGAAACGAATGCGTGAATACAATTTTATTGATTTTTGTTTCATATAAGTTACTATAAAATAATAACTTTTGCTTGATTTCATTAAAAACCTTTTGTCCATATCCACAACCATATCCACAACCACACCTGAAACATTGCAAAAAAAATAAAAACTACCAATAGGTGGATGACAGGATGTTTATAACTGTGTTTTATATATTTCCGTGTACATAATTGTAACATTATTTACTGCATCGCAGTTAACAACAAATATACTTTTGTGTAAAGAGAAAAAAATTGTCATGTTCTTACTACGTAGCTTTACCATAAAATAACGTGCTTTTTTTCTACAAACATTTATTTATTTTCTTTCCTTTTTTTCAAAATGTAAGTTTCCATTTATTTCAATTAGAAAAAAATGTATTAATACTAATAAAGTAAAAATGAAGTAAAATGAAGTCAGTACAGATATCAAACAAAAAGAAAAAAGAAATGATTCTACCATATAATATTTGAAAACATAAAAAACTTACAAACGTAGTTTAACTGTGCAGCAGCACAGTAGTAATGCCGCCTTCGCTTTGTATTAAAAAAAAAACATTTATTTATTAACATATTTTCATCTAATGTTTAAAAATAATTATAATTGACACATAAATGTAAAAAATAATAATTATATATTATAATTATATATATTTAATTAAAAAAAAACATCCTAGTCAGTGGATATTAGCTATATTACCAATTTATAAAAAAAAATATTGTAATTTCCGTATTGAAGAATCAACAATTTATTTTAACTTTCAATTTCTGTATAAAATAATTTCAAAACAAGCAATACATGTTTCAATTATTTATTTATGTATTAGCATTAACAAATGTATGAAAAAAAAAAATTATTTTGTTTTAATATATTAGTCAAAAAATCAAGACAAATTATATTCAAATTTCAATAAAATTTTAATTTAAAAATATTGTTTTCTTCTTCATAAATGCAGAACAATACTATTTTTTGCATAAATAATTGTTATTGCTGGTATTAGTATTCTTGCGATTCTTTTTAACATTATAAAATATAATAAATTAAAAATTTTATTAGCATGTTTATTTCAAAAAAAAAAATTCCGGTAACAATTCTAACTTAGATAAAACAAAAAAGAGTAAAAGCTAATCACCATGACAAACAAAGTAGAAAAAAAGAAAAAAAATCCATTTTATTACGTGTTTTAGGTTTATAAACTTATTATTCTTCCATTTAGATTAAATATCATAGTCAGGTTATTAGAATAAAATTTTAACAAAAAATAAGTTATAATAAAAACAATTATAATAAAAATTTTGTCATTTAGGTATTTAAAAAAAGTATTAAATCAAAGAAATCTTTCAAGGAAATTCTGAACACAATTTTATTTTTGTATATATTAAAATGTCTAAACATAAAATATTTCACAGCCGAATAGCATATAGAAACTTTGGTAACCTGTTTTTATGTTGAACAAAATCTATGTTAAGGGACTGAGGTTTTATTTTTGGAGAGAATACATCTTTTTCATTTGTCAGTAATGTTTTACAGATCGATAAATGTACTGTAAGCGATAGTATTGTCTCACTATGATTACGTATCAATTTAAATGTCTGTTATTATAGATATAGATTAATGATATTTTTTTGTTTATTAAAATAATTAAAAGTACAATTTAACCTACATTTTTAAAATAAAATAAAAAAAACGCCAACACATCGCGTCGCGACACGGTTCTTTCTATACAACATTTTTATAATATCATTTAAATTTAAAAAATAATTAAAGTTTTATACGGAAACTTAAAAAAAAGTCAAAAAAGATCATGGCGGGCCTTAAAAAATTAAAACAATATTATAAGAAATTTATTATTCATGTTAAGCGATTCTAATATTTTTTCTATCTTCGTTTTTCTTCTTTTTAAAGATAATTTAGTTATACTTTATAAATTTCTTTTTAATAACATATTTAACGGTATTTACCACATAGTTTTTTTGAAGTTTTTTTTTTTGTTTTCTTGTGGCAGCAAAAGCAATCGCGACAGCAGCAGCCTAAAGAACAATAACATATCAATAAAAATTGCAGATGTAAAGACCAAACATAAAACTACGTCATTATGTGTATGTAGAATGATTATTAAGGTCATAATCATAATGAAACAGATAAGATTAGACAAGAAATTTTAATATTGATATTTTTTAAATTTACATAATAAAAATATATAATTATTATTTTTTTCTACGTGATTATGGCAAAAAAAAATTATTTATAAGTAAAAAAAAAGAAATTTATTTTCACGAATTAATCAGTCAACTAAATTAAAAAAAAAAACGATACAACACAATATGATGGCAAAAAATAATATTTATTTCAAATAAATAAATTGTTGCTTGTATAACTTTTATTTTATTTTGGCATTGTCTTAACTGTTACCCACCTTTTAACATTATTATTTTTTGTTCTTTCATTAAATTCATATTTAAAACATATATATTAATCATCATTGTCGATGTTTCAAAAAAAAAAAAAATTCTCACATTTTTAAAAAAATAATTTACGATAAATTTATTTTAGATTATCAATGGAATTTAAAAAATGCTTTTAACAGATTTGTTCTCTGAGCATTTAATCTTATTGTTTTATTATTAGTAGAATAAATTATGTGAAACTTCAATAAAATATACATAAAATAATATATTTTCTTATTTAAACAGCAATGTATTTAGTAATTAATATCGAAAACTTTATTATTATTTAATGTTTTTTAAGAAAAAAAAATAAGATTTTCCAGGAAATTAACAAGCTATGCAAAATATTCAAAAACAATAACAGGTAACCACAGTAATTTAAATAATTTTTTCTATCTTAAACGATAAATAACATATGATATTACGCGTATTATATAATAAAAAATACATCTCTGATCACAAATAAAGAATTTCAAATAAAATGCATTATTATTTTTCCACAACAATAAAGAATAATTTGCACTATTTTTCACGTAATTAAAACTCATATTTGTTTTTTATTCATTTATTTACATTTCAGCTACATCTTCACTGAATACATTTGTACGAAGTGTTTTTTTTTTTTTTGCAAATTTTTTATATTAAAATATATAAAAAGAAAGCTGAAATAATGCGTGAAAAATATTTTCAATGCGAAATTTTCTAATTTTTCTTCTGGAAAAAAATTCACATTATTTTATATACTGTATTTATTCATTTTTTATCTATTGTAATGTCAACTAAATAGGTAATTAATTTTTTTAAACGAAAAATGGTTAAATAAATATTAAACAAGTTATTTTATTTTGTTTTTTTTTTTCTACCGAAAACAATAATAATACAATCCGAGAAAATGAAAGATATAAAGAGTGATTCAAACAACAAAAAAAAAGAAGAAAAGTAAAAGTACTTTACAGACTGCTTAAATTAAAGAAGATGATTGATTCACGTTGACTTGTCGAGTTTGAGCTTTTTCGTTCATAGTTGCATAAATTCAATATTTAAACAACAAAGAATAAGCAACCAGTAGCAGCAGGCAATACGAATACAAATTAAATAATAAAATTAGCATATTGAGCATAATAAATGTTCCTTTACCGATTTTCATTTTCAATCAATTTTTATTCGAATTCTTTATTTTAATCATTTAAAAGTCAAAAAACCATATAAATCATTTTTTCCTAAAAAAGTACCGGTGGACAATTCTCCTTAAAACAACACGTGAACAAAAACATTAAAACGGTAAAAAAAAACCCGTAATAAATCGATTTATGATTTTTTTTTGGTACTTTTATTAATGACGGTAATCTATTTTTCCCTCTTTTGAATAATACTACATACACACCCACTTTTTACTTTTGCTTATTAAATACTTTTCTTTTTTTACCAATTTTGGCATCTATTTGACTTATTTATCTGTAACAGTAGTTTATGTTACTTAAATGACCGAAAAAAAAAACATTAATTAACCAAAAACATTTTACCACCTTCAGTGTTAACCTTAGTATTCTTATTATTATTTGTGCTTTACCTGTAATAACACAGATTTAATTTTATTTATTTTAATATTTATAATTTTTAAAATGTATGCTAAATAAACCTCACATACCTGTCGTAATGTAGCAAACCTATATATTATAATTATAATAAATTATTATTTTTATTATTATTATTATTATTATCTAATAGAAAAATGTATTTATTATTATTTCAAAATTAATTTATGTTAACTAATTATATTTCTCTCTAATAATGTTATTTAAAAATTAGTTACGTATAAGTTTTTAATTATTTGTGTTCCGGTAATAAAAAGACATTACTTAACCACAAAAATCACAAGATTGATTCATGAGTGTTTCTGGTGCTATTAATGATAACAAAACTAAAACCACAAACTTGATTATAGCATGTACAAAAGTTGCTTTGAGTTTTTTTTAACGATAAAAAAAATTAATAATGTTATTGAAACATTAATGATTTAATTAGTTTTTAATACTTTTATCCAAAAATTTAAAATTTCACTACAGACTGCAATTAATCTTATAAAATTAATTAACATTTTCCACTCTCACTTAACTTGTTTCAAAGAAAATAGCCCGAGTGTTCAATACAGTAAGTGACATAATCTTTCGAAATTAATTTGTCAAATTACTAGCTTCTGCAGATGTGTATACCTGATTCAGTAAATCTTCCCGAAACTATTAAATTGACGTTTTTATTTCCAACAACAAAACACCGCTAGTTTTCTGGATTTTTATGAAAAAACCACCCAACCCTAAACCGAAAGGATTATTTTCTGTTTAAAAAAGGTAAAATGATACTACAAAAAAGCTATGAGAAAAGTAATTAAAAAGCAAAAATGTTAAATTACAATTTCTACATAATTAATATGCATATGTAAAATAAAACATATTACAACTCTTTTTGATATTTTGCTCGATATATCTCTCCTCCAATACAACTGTTTTCTAGTTAAAATGTCATTTAATGAAACAACAAACCGATAAAATAGAAAAACATAAATATCTACTATGGAATGTTGAAAATAAAATAAAAAAGAAAGAAATAAGCAATACGAAAGATAAAGTTATTATTAGGAAATTAAAAAGAAATCCATAAAGGTACTAATGAAAATCAAAATATTATTAATCCATAATTATTTATATAATTTATCACTTTGGTCTAAATGAGTAAAATAAGCTATTTAAAATCAAAACGAAAACAGTTAGTATAATTAATTATGTCACCTGCATTGGAGATTATCTAGTTTTCGTTAAAATTTTTGGAAGAACAAAAAACTATGGTGATGGCGATTTTTTATAAACAATTTAAATTTATTAATTTTTTAAGATGCATGTATCAACGAACAAGCTCATGAGCAATTTAGACTTTCATCAGAAAATCTTTTATATACACTAAATGAAATTTAAACTCAGAATCGTGGAGTTATTGGTATTCGCCTTTTAATCAAATAAAATAATTAAAATGGAGGAAAAAATAAATTATTTATATAAAATTTTAACGGAAAGAAAGGGTTAGATAAAAATGTATTTATATGCGAGTATTATGGGGCGAGAACAGAACATTGTAAAACATGTTAATAATTTTAACGAAAAAAAAAATAATAACGAATTTTTTAGCTTCCGGTTAGAACAACAAAAGAAATTCGTTTTTGATATTCAATTGTTAAATTATTTTGTTTTTTTAGTCAGTCGTCGCGTAAAATGTTTTTTTTTTTAAATATTTTTACCATTAAATCGCTGTTATGTAGTTTAAAAAAAATAGTAAATGCCTGTACAAACCTGTCTTAGACGAAGCACCTCGATTTCTGATGTATCAAAGCTTCTGCGTGATTTATTAAGTGCCTAAAAGTAAAATGAGAATAAATTACTTTCAGGTAACAAAAAAAAAAAAAACTTGACTATTAAATGTATCGCGGTAAATTATAATGTTAAGTGCAATTAACATATTATAACTCTTTAATATACACAAATTTATATAATCAACAAAGAGCATATTTGTCTGTCAAATGCTCAGATAAATATATTTTTAAACTGTAAAGTTACTACACCTGTGCTTTGGTATCCCACAAATTTCTTAGATTTTTTGGTAAAGCTGAGTCAGCATCATTAGTTATTGAATTTTCAAATATTGATGATGCAAAAGATGATGCCGATGATGGTAGTTGTGGTGATATGGTTACTTCCTCATTAATCGTTGGTGCTTCCCGGGAAAACTTTCTCGGCAGGCTTGTATTAATTCCAAAATCTAATGATTTTGTTTGGCTACAACTAAACGAAAGTGATCTGGCAAATGAACTTTTAAAATACGGACATGATGAAGAACTTAAATCGAATTCCGATTTTGGAATTCGCACTTCATTACTTTGTAAACGTGTCTCCATCATTTTGAATGAAATTTTTTTAAGAATAATTTTATAATCACTAACACGACTGATATTTTTCTAACTTTTTTTGATAAAGAAAACTAATTAAGGGTATTTAATCGACAACTCACACAATTTTCACATAAAACACATCACAAATCAATAAATAACAGTGATAGTTGAATTTATCATTACATCACAAAACCAAGGATTAAAAACGCTTAACAGATAAAAAAAATAAAATCTTTTTTACAACAGATATGTCTTGTTTTGCAAATTATTGTATCCCGTTACCACGACAGTTATTTATATTGTTTGGTTAAATCACAAAATAGAACAAAAAAGAACACTGTACTCTCCGCTATAGAAATTACTATCTATTCACTTGATCCGTTCATACTAAACTCAATTCATATGTATATTACTAAAATTATATATTTTTTGTTATTAAATTTAAAATTAAATTAAAATCGTTCTTTCAACAGTCGGTGTCGTATCGTACTGAAAATAAAACTCAAAAATAAAATAGAAAATCAAATACATATTACTATTTTTTGTTTTGTTGTGTTTACAAATGAGCACAGGGCATATGTAAAGACTGGTGTACATTTGTAGAATAAAGTACAAATGAGAGGCATAGCATATTTTTGCTAATAGATGTCTTATTTAAATGTACTAAAAATATTTGTTTTATTTATATTAAACAATATGGTTGGTTGACATTTGTTATTTTTTTTAAATTTTCTTATAATATTTACAAATTTTTATCATAGTAAACATATTAAATAATTACCTTTAGAACAACAATATTTAATTTATTTTGTAATAAATATTTTAAATTAGAAATTAAATATAAATAGAAAAAGAACAAAGAAATTTTTCTTTAGAATATGGACATTAGGGATTCCTCATTGAATAATTCATGTTTTATCTGTGACCAATATGCTGATCCGAATAATGGAAATGGTGTTTTTGCTATAAATACATTTTCAAAAAAATCTGGAAAGGATTACTATTCTTTGTTACAAAATATAATTGGAGACCATTACAAGTTAACATTTGTCGAATCGGATGTGATTTGTCATACCTGCTCACTGTTGATTGAAGAATTAGATTCCTTGCAAACAGAGGCGATAGCAATTTCAATAATGCTTAATAGACAGGTTTATCGTAAATATAATATTGTTGACGAGTTTAAACTGGGCGAACAGGGTGTTTGTGATAATACGATAATATACAGTCCACAACCGGACCGCGATGAATATAAATATTCCAATTTAATATGCAAGGAGTGCAACATAATTTTCAATGACAACTATCTACTTAAAATCCATAACAATGAACTTCATATTGGGGACCCAATAGTTAACCAATCCGAAACATTTAGCGATGAAAATCGTTTTTTTGAATGTATTTATCAGAATTTTAACAATACTAAACATTCTCATAACAATATCATAGAATTTAAAGACAAATCTACATCTTTCTCGTACATACTAGAGAACCCAATGTGTAATAAAACAGATTGTAATGATATTCCAGAATTACTCGATGATACTGTATCAAAAGTAGATAGCGGAATTGTAAGTATTTTATTGAATTGTAAAATTATTTCATAAGAAATTTCAATTTTTCTTTTTAATTTTAGGAAGAGAAAAAAAAATCAGAAATACATCTATCAGAAATTAAACGACGTTGCAAAAAAACATTTTTTAAACATAAAGTTAATTCAGAGATGCTTTTGGCCGATTTGATCAGATGTATTCATTGTGATGCAGAATTACAGCGGAACGAAACCATTTGTAGCCACGATGATGCTATTAATAATGGTCTGAAAACAACTGCGTGCAATGTAATTAAACATTTCGCAGATTTTAATAAATTGATTACTAAAATAGTTTTCTTTTAGTTATGCAATGCTGTGTTTTATAAAAATAATTTAAAACAAACACATTTGAGGAAATTTCATTTTTCTTGTACGCAATGTAATAACCAATTTGAAACTTATAAAAGTTTAACTAAACACGAGAACAATCACAAAAGGTTAGTTCATTCAATATTTTATTGTTAAAATTAAAATAATTAAATAATTTTTTTTATAACAGCAAAGCCAAGCATAAGTGTTCTTGGTGTTTAAAAGTGTTTAACACTAGATATGGCCTCATATATCATATTCCAAAGCACACTGGAGAGTATAAATATTATTGTAAGATCTGTAATCGTGGTTTTATGCATAGTAAATTTTTGGAAGAGCACATGGGTGTCCATACAAAGGTAAACGAAAATTTTCTTTGATATTTAAACTTGAAAATTATATTTCTTTTCTTTTTTTGTGAAGGCTGATAAATATATTTGTGATATATGCGGCCGTAAGTTTAGTTTTAACGCAACATACCGTTTGCATCGTTTGTGGCACGATAATCCGTATCCCTATGAGTGTAAGGATTGTGGTAAAAAGTTTAAACACACTTCAGTATTAGCAGTGCATCGTAAAACTGTGCATACCGGTGAAAGACCCCACAATTGCAATGTATGTAATAAAGCATTTGTAGCGAGTTCAACATTAAAAAGACACATGATGATTCATACAGGCGATTATCGTTATAAATGCACAATCTGTGATAAAGGATTTACAGCAAAACAAAAGTAATATTAATTCCAATAAAATAGACATTTATTAATTATTTTTACTTTTTTTTAGATATGGCAAACATATGGCCAAAGTGCATAATGATTATACGTTTGAAAATAATAAAAATATATGTGAATATCGTATGGCGATACCACCATCTGCGAATGATAAAAATGATAACAATGTATCTGATGTTGTTAATAATAAAATGAATGACTATAAGCAAGACACTAATCGTAAATATGATGAAATTATATTAAATTTTGATAAATAAATAAGAAAATTATAATTTTTTTTAAATTTATTCTTAACTTATTCGTATTGCCTGTGACACTTTTATTGAATCCCTATACCAATTTTTCTTACGCAAAAAACACCAAATTTATCCCATAGTTTTTTTTTATTCTATTTGCTTGAATTTATCTCAAAAAGTTATTATAGTATGTCCTTAATTAATTCGTTTGATAATTTATTTATGAATATAATGAAGTAAAAATCATGATTCTAGATTTTTTTTTGGCGAAATACGAGTCAAAAAACTAAGAAAACCACTAGAGTTTTGAGTGGCGATTTCTTCAGGCTTTGAACAATCTCATAAAGTTTCGCAAAAAGACATAGAAACATATTTTTCTTCTGAAATTTTAATTTAAATACTTTTTCATCTTATTTATTTTAACGAATTAAAGTTTACTTTTCACTAATTAAATTGTTTTTTATTGATTTTATCAAAGGTTTTTTATTCAATTTTTATTTTGCATTTAAAATATGAGATGTTTGTAAATGATACATTTAATTTTGATTCATTTGATTTTTATGTTCAATGTTTTTTACATATTTAGTTAAATTTATAATTGATATATTTAATAAAAAGTTGCTAATGTATTTTCATACTATTCATTATTCCACTAGAGAGCAAAGAATATCATTATGCTACGAAAACTAGGATGATAAAGTTCACTTTTTTAAATCGAATTAGAAAAATTTCATTATATAATAAAAAATGAACCAATCGCATTGCTTAAAAGCCGTGAGTAATAAATTTTTATATATTCATTATTTTACTAGAGAGTAATGTCATTATGCGACGAAAACTAGATTGATAAAGTTCACTTTTTTCAATCAAATTATGAAAAGGTTTTTTATTTTGGAAATAAGAATGTTATTGTTACATTTAATTTTGTTTCGTTTGATATTTATGTTGAATGCTATTATTTATATAAATGAATTTGAAATACTTTTTTCTTATGATTTCTTTTTGTTTAGTAATTATGTTTCAAATGGCTTTTTTATTTTACTGCATTATTTATTTTCGCTAATTAAAGTTCACTTTTACCTAACTAAATTGTTTTTTATTAATTTTATTAAAAGAGTTTTATTCAGTTCTTATTTTACGTTTGAAAATTTAAATGCTGGTTATCGTTACGTTTAATTATGATTCATGTAATATTTATGTTGAATGCTTTGCTTTGCGTTTGAAACATAAATTTTTTATTAATATTACATTAAATTTGGATTAAATTAATATTTAGGATAATTGCTTTCTTTTCTATTTTAATTCAAATACTGTTTCGATAGAGGTAGGGGATATGGTGGAGAGTAGATAATACGCACACATTTGAGTATGGGCTGGGTCCGGTTGTGATAACAGTAAAAAAAGAGAAGTCAACAAGGAATAGTGAATAAGAAAGCACGTGCATTGAATACATTTAATATTTATTGTGTATAATTAATATATTATAGTATTTAAAAGTCGTTATAAACTCTGAAACTAATTAATAAAAGAATCAAAAGGTAAGAATAAAATTAACCGTTACATTTACAATATTTTTTTCGTTTACAGCATTATTTATTTTCACTTAGTAAACTTTTACATATTTAAATAGTTTTTTATTAATTTTATTAAAGGATTTTTATCGAGTTACTATTTTGCGTTAAAATTTTAAATGTTTGTTAATGATTTAATTAGAATTTATGTTAATTGCTATTTTTTATATAGAGTTGACATAATTTAAAAAAGAAAAATTAACATACATTAAACTTGGGATAAAATGTCGAACATCTATTTTAATGTTGAAAAAATGGGATATGTATTTATGTTATACTAGTATTATTACCGGCTACGCAGAGTATAATTTAAATTTTTTAATACATATAATAAAATTCCGTTTAATATAATTTATTTTCTTAAGAAATAAAATATATAAAAAATGTTAATCTATAATAAAAAATTATTAATACATAATAGTATATTATACAATAAGTGAGTAAAAATAATTTTTATAAACAAGAATTTATTTGAAGAACTAACAATTCTGAGTATTGTAAAAATTCGTGTTTATAATAACTAATTACTCACGAGTAGTATGCTATGCTTTCTCTAATGAGATGTTAAAATTTGAAAACAAATAAACACATATTATTTATGACAATAGAAAATATGCATACTAGATTGTCATACAAGCATTTTATATTTGAAATCTTTAAATTTCATTGTATAATATAAAATGAATCAATCGCGTTGCTAACAATCTGCGCATAGTGATTTTTAATGCATTCTTTATTCCACTAGTGAATAAGGAACATCGTATGCAACGAACACTAGATTGAAAAGTTCACCTTTTTCCATTCTATTAGAAAAAAACATTTCTAAGTAATTCAACTGTTTTTTTATTAATGTTATTTAAGGATTTTTATTCAGTTTTTCTTTTGCGTTTAAAATGCTGGTTAATGTAACATTTAATTTTGATTCATGTGATATTTATGTTGAATACTATTTTTAAATAAGTGAATTTTAAATACATTTTTATTATGGTTTCCTTTTGTTTGGTAAGATATAAATTTTATATTTAAATTTTGTTTATCTTAGTGTATTGTTTTTTTTTATGTAATTCAATTAAACTTTTAACTAATTTAATTGATTTAATTTAGAGTTTTATTCCGTTTTTTTTTGCGTTTGAAATATGATATAATTATGATTCAAATGTTCTTTTTTATTTTACTTTATTATTTATATTCTCTTATTAAAGTTCACTTTTACCTAATTAAATTGTTTTTTATTGATTTTAATAAAGGATTTTTATTCAGTTTTTATTTTACGTTTTGTATTGAATTTCCCTTTGTTTGGTAAAATATAAATTTTATATTTAATTTTTTTTTTTATCTTAGTGTATTGTTTTTTTATGTAATTCAATTAAACTTTTAACTAATTTAATTGATTTAATTAAGAGTTTTATTTCGTTTTTTTTTGCGTTTGAAATATGATATAATTATGATTTAAATGGTTTTTTTTTATTTTACTGTATTATTTATATTCTCTTATTAAAGTTCACTTTTACCTAATTAAATTGTTTTTTATTGATTTTAATAAAGGATTTTTATTCAGTTTTTATTTTACGTTTTGTATTGAATTTCCTTTTGTTTGGTAAAATATAAATTTTATATTTAATTTTTTTTTTATCTTAGTGTATTGTTTTTTTATGTAATTCAATTAAACTTTTAACTAATTTAATTGATTTAATTAAAAGTTTTATTTCGTTTTTTTTTTTGCGTTTGAAATATGATATAATTATGATTTAAATGGTTTTTTTTTATTTATATTCTCTTATTAAAGTTCACTTTTACCTAATTAAATTGTTTTTTGTTGATTTTAATAAAGGATTTTTATTATACGTTTTGAATGCTGGATATCGTTACATTTAATTTTGATTCATGTGATATTTATGTTTGAATGCTATTTTTATACAATTGAATTTTAAATACATTTTTCTTATGTTTGGTAATTATAATTTAAAACGTATTTTATGTCATTAAAGTTTTCTTTTACCTATTTAAATTGTTTTTTATTAATTTTATTAAAAGAGTTTTAAACAGTTCTTATTTTACGTTTGAAAATTTAAATACTGGTTATCGTTACGTTTAATTATGATTCATGTGATATTTATGTTGAATGCTATTTAAATAAAAGTTAATTTTAAATACATTTTTCTTATGATTTCTTTTTGTTTGGTAATTATAATTTAAATGTTTTTTATGTAATTTAAGCACAGTTTTACCTAATTTATTTGTTTTTTATTATTTTATTGAAAGATTTTTATTTATTTTTTATGCTGCGTTTGAAATATAAAATGCTGGTTATTGTTACATTTAGTTTTGATACATTTGATATTTATGTTGAATGATATTTTTATATACATAAGTGAATTTTAAATATATTTATATTATGATTACCGTTTGTTTTGTAATTATAAATAATTTTTTTTTATTTTAGTGTTTTGTTTTTTTATGTAATTCATGTACACTTTTAACTAATTAAATTGATTTTATTAATTTTAATTAAGAGTTTTACTCCGTTTTTTTTTGCTTTTGATATATATATGAAACGCTGGTTAATGTTACTAATATTAAACATAATTTTTATATTAGCTTTCACAATTACGTTTTGAAATAATTTGAATATATAATTAAATTTAAAATAAAACCGATGTAATAGGTAAAGGGGACGCCCACAATTTATGTCAAAAATTTTTGACCCCGCCTCCTTATCATATTTCTTGAAATGTAATTTGTTGACATAATTATTGGACGCCCTCGAAGGAGATATTAAAAAATGACGAAGAAAATTTCGATTAAGTGGTTTACAAAAAATGCATTTCAATAATGAATATTAATAAAAAATAATTAATTTGAAATGCTGAAGAAATGGAATGAATCTGCAAAAATTAAAATGTGCAAATGTGCCGACATACAAAAATTTTGAATTGATCAAATGTAATTTGCATTATGTTTTTCGATCTTTGCGCAATTAAAAGAAAGAAATTGTTAGCAAGTGCATCGTTTGTTATTTTTTTTTTTTTGCTCTCACGTTTTGAAACATACATTTTTCCATAATTTTTTTTACACAAAATTTACTTTTAATTTCAATTCATACATTTCTGAGAATGTATTTTATACAATATTTTGCATAATTTTTTAAACAGAATATTTAATGTTAAATTTAATTTTTAATAGTACATTTCTAAGAATGCAATTTATTTTCTTTAAAAGCCTTTTTATGCAAAAAATATTTAACTTGTTTTTAAAGCACAATATTTTACTTTTTATATTTATTCTATTTATTTATAATAATTATTGATTGTTATTAATAATTCTTATTGACATGATTGTATTTTTTAATAATTTTTTTAACACAAAATTTCATTTTAATTTCAATTCATACATTTCTACGAATGTTTTTTTTTTTTTTAAACGATTTATTATTACAAAATAATTTGCATAATTTTTTAAACAGAATATTTAGTGTTAATTTTAATTTTTAATGACACTTTTCTAAGAATGCATTTTATTTACTTTAAAAGCCTTTTTATTCAAAAAATATTTAACTTATTTTTTTAAGCACAATATTTTACTTTTTATATTTATTAATTGTTATAAATAATTCTTATCAACAAGATGATATGTTTATGTAATTATTATTTATAATAATAATTATTTATTGTTATAAATATTTTTTATTGACATGATGGTATGTTTATGCATATGTAATGTCACTTATGATTTAATTGAGTTTTTTTTTATTATTTTAGGTATCTTAAGGGCAAGATAATGTTGGTGTGAGTACGCCAATGATCTACATTGATGTTTAATGGATTACCGAAGCAGCCGGACAGTATTCTATGTACCACAGACCTAATTGTGGGTATGTTAATGCCGTTGGGTGGTGTTTTATGGATTTCCTGAGCATCTTAAGTTAATTTTTAATGACATGATGGTATGTTTATGCATATGTAATGTCACTTATGATTTAATTGAGTTTTTTTTTATTATTTTAGGTATCTTAAGGGCAAGATAATGTTGGTGTGAGTACGCCAATGATCTACATTGATGTTTAATGGATTACCGAAGCAGCCGGACAGTATTCTATGTACCACAGACCTAATTGTGGGTATGTTAATGCCGTTGGGTGGTGTTTTATGGATTTCCTGAGCATCTTAAGTTAATTTTTAATGACATGATGGTATGTTTATGCATATGTAATGTCACTTATGATTTAATTGAGTTTTTTTTTATTATTTTAGGTATCTTAAGGGCAAGATAATGTTGGTGTGAGTACGCCAATGATCTACATTGATGTTTAATGGATTACCGAAGCAGCCGGACAGTATTCTATGTACCACAGACCTAATTGTGGGTATGTTAATGCCGTTGGGTGGTGTTTTATGGATTTCCTGAGCATCTTAAGTTAATTTTTAATGACATGATGGTATGTTTATGCATATGTAATGTCACTTATGATTTAATTGAGTTTTTTTTTATTATTTTAGGTATCTTAAGGGCAAGATAATGTTGGTGTGAGTACGCCAATGATCTACATTGATGTTTAATGGATTACCGAAGCAGCCGGACAGTATTCTATGTACCACAGACCTAATTGTGGGTATGTTAATGCCGTTGGGTGGTGTTTTATGGATTTCCTGAGCATCTTAAGTTAATTTTTAATGACATGATGGTATGTTTATGCATATGTAATGTCACTTATGATTTAATTGAGTTTTTTTTTATTATTTTAGGTATCTTAAGGGCAAGATAATGTTGGTGTGAGTACGCCAATGATCTACATTGATGTTTAATGGATTACCGAAGCAGCCGGACAGTATTCTATGTACCACAGACCTAATTGTGGGTATGTTAATGCCGTTGGGTGGTGTTTTATGGATTTCCTGAGCATCTTAAGTTAATTTTTAATGACATGATGGTATGTTTATGCATATGTAATGTCACTTATGATTTAATTGAGTTTTTTTTTATTATTTTAGGTATCTTAAGGGCAAGATAATGTTGGTGTGAGTACGCCAATGATCTACATTGATGTTTAATGGATTACCGAAGCAGCCGGACAGTATTCTATGTACCACAGACCTAATTGTGGGTATGTTAATGCCGTTGGGTGGTGTTTTATGGATTTCCTGAGCATCTTAAGTTAATTTTTAATGACATGATGGTATGTTTATGCATATGTAATGTCACTTATGATTTAATTGAGTTTTTTTTTATTATTTTAGGTATCTTAAGGGCAAGATAATGTTGGTGTGAGTACGCCAATGATCTACATTGATGTTTAATGGATTACCGAAGCAGCCGGACAGTATTCTATGTACCACAGACCTAATTGTGGGTATGTTAATGCCGTTGGGTGGTGTTTTATGGATTTCCTGAGCATCTTAAGTTAATTTTTAATGACATGATGGTATGTTTATGCATATGTAATGTCACTTATGATTTAATTGAGTTTTTTTTTATTATTTTAGGTATCTTAAGGGCAAGATAATGTTGGTGTGAGTACGCCAATGATCTACATTGATGTTTAATGGATTACCGAAGCAGCCGGACAGTATTCTATGTACCACAGACCTAATTGTGGGTATGTTAATGCCGTTGGGTGGTGTTTTATGGATTTCCTGAGCATCTTAAGTTAATTTTTAATGACATGATGGTATGTTTATGCATATGTAATGTCACTTATGATTTAATTGAGTTTTTTTTTATTATTTTAGGTATCTTAAGGGCAAGATAATGTTGGTGTGAGTACGCCAATGATCTACATTGATGTTTAATGGATTACCGAAGCAGCCGGACAGTATTCTATGTACCACAGACCTAATTGTGGGTATGTTAATGCCGTTGGGTGGTGTTTTATGGATTTCCTGAGCATCTTAAGTTAATTTTTAATGACATGATGGTATGTTTATGCATATGTAATGTCACTTATGATTTAATTGAGTTTTTTTTTATTATTTTAGGTATCTTAAGGGCAAGATAATGTTGGTGTGAGTACGCCAATGATCTACATTGATGTTTAATGGATTACCGAAGCAGCCGGACAGTATTCTATGTACCACAGACCTAATTGTGGGTATGTTAATGCCGTTGGGTGGTGTTTTATGGATTTCCTGAGCATCTTAAGTTAATTTTTAATGACATGATGGTATGTTTATGCATATGTAATGTCACTTATGATTTAATTGAGTTTTTTTTTATTATTTTAGGTATCTTAAGGGCAAGATAATGTTGGTGTGAGTACGCCAATGATCTACATTGATGTTTAATGGATTACCGAAGCAGCCGGACAGTATTCTATGTACCACAGACCTAATTGTGGGTATGTTAATGCCGTTGGGTGGTGTTTTATGGATTTCCTGAGCATCTTAAGTTAATTTTTAATGACATGATGGTATGTTTATGCATATGTAATGTCACTTATGATTTAATTGAGTTTTTTTTTATTATTTTAGGTATCTTAAGGGCAAGATAATGTTGGTGTGAGTACGCCAATGATCTACATTGATGTTTAATGGATTACCGAAGCAGCCGGACAGTATTCTATGTACCACAGACCTAATTGTGGGTATGTTAATGCCGTTGGGTGGTGTTTTATGGATTTCCTGAGCATCTTAAGTTAATTTTTAATGACATGATGGTATGTTTATGCATATGTAATGTCACTTATGATTTAATTGAGTTTTTTTTTATTATTTTAGGTATCTTAAGGGCAAGATAATGTTGGTGTGAGTACGCCAATGATCTACATTGATGTTTAATGGATTACCGAAGCAGCCGGACAGTATTCTATGTACCACAGACCTAATTGTGGGTATGTTAATGCCGTTGGGTGGTGTTTTATGGATTTCCTGAGCATCTTAAGTTAATTTTTAATGACATGATGGTATGTTTATGCATATGTAATGTCACTTATGATTTAATTGAGTTTTTTTTTATTATTTTAGGTATCTTAAGGGCAAGATAATGTTGGTGTGAGTACGCCAATGATCTACATTGATGTTTAATGGATTACCGAAGCAGCCGGACAGTATTCTATGTACCACAGACCTAATTGTGGGTATGTTAATGCCGTTGGGTGGTGTTTTATGGATTTCCTGAGCATCTTAAGTTAATTTTTAATGACATGATGGTATGTTTATGCATATGTAATGTCACTTATGATTTAATTGAGTTTTTTTTTATTATTTTAGGTATCTTAAGGGCAAGATAATGTTGGTGTGAGTACGCCAATGATCTACATTGATGTTTAATGGATTACCGAAGCAGCCGGACAGTATTCTATGTACCACAGACCTAATTGTGGGTATGTTAATGCCGTTGGGTGGTGTTTTATGGATTTCCTGAGCATCTTAAGTTAATTTTTAATGACATGATGGTATGTTTATGCATATGTAATGTCACTTATGATTTAATTGAGTTTTTTTTTATTATTTTAGGTATCTTAAGGGCAAGATAATGTTGGTGTGAGTACGCCAATGATCTACATTGATGTTTAATGGATTACCGAAGCAGCCGGACAGTATTCTATGTACCACAGACCTAATTGTGGGTATGTTAATGCCGTTGGGTGGTGTTTTATGGATTTCCTGAGCATCTTAAGTTAATTTTTAATGACATGATGGTATGTTTATGCATATGTAATGTCACTTATGATTTAATTGAGTTTTTTTTTATTATTTTAGGTATCTTAAGGGCAAGATAATGTTGGTGTGAGTACGCCAATGATCTACATTGATGTTTAATGGATTACCGAAGCAGCCGGACAGTATTCTATGTACCACAGACCTAATTGTGGGTATGTTAATGCCGTTGGGTGGTGTTTTATGGATTTCCTGAGCATCTTAAGTTAATTTTTAATGACATGATGGTATGTTTATGCATATGTAATGTCACTTATGATTTAATTGAGTTTTTTTTTATTATTTTAGGTATCTTAAGGGCAAGATAATGTTGGTGTGAGTACGCCAATGATCTACATTGATGTTTAATGGATTACCGAAGCAGCCGGACAGTATTCTATGTACCACAGACCTAATTGTGGGTATGTTAATGCCGTTGGGTGGTGTTTTATGGATTTCCTGAGCATCTTAAGTTAATTTTTAATGACATGATGGTATGTTTATGCATATGTAATGTCACTTATGATTTAATTGAGTTTTTTTTTATTATTTTAGGTATCTTAAGGGCAAGATAATGTTGGTGTGAGTACGCCAATGATCTACATTGATGTTTAATGGATTACCGAAGCAGCCGGACAGTATTCTATGTACCACAGACCTAATTGTGGGTATGTTAATGCCGTTGGGTGGTGTTTTATGGATTTCCTGAGCATCTTAAGTTAATTTTTAATGACATGATGGTATGTTTATGCATATGTAATGTCACTTATGATTTAATTGAGTTTTTTTTTATTATTTTAGGTATCTTAAGGGCAAGATAATGTTGGTGTGAGTACGCCAATGATCTACATTGATGTTTAATGGATTACCGAAGCAGCCGGACAGTATTCTATGTACCACAGACCTAATTGTGGGTATGTTAATGCCGTTGGGTGGTGTTTTATGGATTTCCTGAGCATCTTAAGTTAATTTTTAATGACATGATGGTATGTTTATGCATATGTAATGTCACTTATGATTTAATTGAGTTTTTTTTTATTATTTTAGGTATCTTAAGGGCAAGATAATGTTGGTGTGAGTACGCCAATGATCTACATTGATGTTTAATGGATTACCGAAGCAGCCGGACAGTATTCTATGTACCACAGACCTAATTGTGGGTATGTTAATGCCGTTGGGTGGTGTTTTATGGATTTCCTGAGCATCTTAAGTTAATTTTTAATGACATGATGGTATGTTTATGCATATGTAATGTCACTTATGATTTAATTGAGTTTTTTTTTATTATTTTAGGTATCTTAAGGGCAAGATAATGTTGGTGTGAGTACGCCAATGATCTACATTGATGTTTAATGGATTACCGAAGCAGCCGGACAGTATTCTATGTACCACAGACCTAATTGTGGGTATGTTAATGCCGTTGGGTGGTGTTTTATGGATTTCCTGAGCATCTTAAGTTAATTTTTAATGACATGATGGTATGTTTATGCATATGTAATGTCACTTATGATTTAATTGAGTTTTTTTTTATTATTTTAGGTATCTTAAGGGCAAGATAATGTTGGTGTGAGTACGCCAATGATCTACATTGATGTTTAATGGATTACCGAAGCAGCCGGACAGTATTCTATGTACCACAGACCTAATTGTGGGTATGTTAATGCCGTTGGGTGGTGTTTTATGGATTTCCTGAGCATCTTAAGTTAATTTTTAATGACATGATGGTATGTTTATGCATATGTAATGTCACTTATGATTTAATTGAGTTTTTTTTTATTATTTTAGGTATCTTAAGGGCAAGATAATGTTGGTGTGAGTACGCCAATGATCTACATTGATGTTTAATGGATTACCGAAGCAGCCGGACAGTATTCTATGTACCACAGACCTAATTGTGGGTATGTTAATGCCGTTGGGTGGTGTTTTATGGATTTCCTGAGCATCTTAAGTTAATTTTTAATGACATGATGGTATGTTTATGCATATGTAATGTCACTTATGATTTAATTGAGTTTTTTTTTATTATTTTAGGTATCTTAAGGGCAAGATAATGTTGGTGTGAGTACGCCAATGATCTACATTGATGTTTAATGGATTACCGAAGCAGCCGGACAGTATTCTATGTACCACAGACCTAATTGTGGGTATGTTAATGCCGTTGGGTGGTGTTTTATGGATTTCCTGAGCATCTTAAGTTAATTTTTAATGACATGATGGTATGTTTATGCATATGTAATGTCACTTATGATTTAATTGAGTTTTTTTTTATTATTTTAGGTATCTTAAGGGCAAGATAATGTTGGTGTGAGTACGCCAATGATCTACATTGATGTTTAATGGATTACCGAAGCAGCCGGACAGTATTCTATGTACCACAGACCTAATTGTGGGTATGTTAATGCCGTTGGGTGGTGTTTTATGGATTTCCTGAGCATCTTAAGTTAATTTTTAATGACATGATGGTATGTTTATGCATATGTAATGTCACTTATGATTTAATTGAGTTTTTTTTTATTATTTTAGGTATCTTAAGGGCAAGATAATGTTGGTGTGAGTACGCCAATGATCTACATTGATGTTTAATGGATTACCGAAGCAGCCGGACAGTATTCTATGTACCACAGACCTAATTGTGGGTATGTTAATGCCGTTGGGTGGTGTTTTATGGATTTCCTGAGCATCTTAAGTTAATTTTTAATGACATGATGGTATGTTTATGCATATGTAATGTCACTTATGATTTAATTGAGTTTTTTTTTATTATTTTAGGTATCTTAAGGGCAAGATAATGTTGGTGTGAGTACGCCAATGATCTACATTGATGTTTAATGGATTACCGAAGCAGCCGGACAGTATTCTATGTACCACAGACCTAATTGTGGGTATGTTAATGCCGTTGGGTGGTGTTTTATGGATTTCCTGAGCATCTTAAGTTAATTTTTAATGACATGATGGTATGTTTATGCATATGTAATGTCACTTATGATTTAATTGAGTTTTTTTTTATTATTTTAGGTATCTTAAGGGCAAGATAATGTTGGTGTGAGTACGCCAATGATCTACATTGATGTTTAATGGATTACCGAAGCAGCCGGACAGTATTCTATGTACCACAGACCTAATTGTGGGTATGTTAATGCCGTTGGGTGGTGTTTTATGGATTTCCTGAGCATCTTAAGTTAATTTTTAATGACATGATGGTATGTTTATGCATATGTAATGTCACTTATGATTTAATTGAGTTTTTTTTTATTATTTTAGGTATCTTAAGGGCAAGATAATGTTGGTGTGAGTACGCCAATGATCTACATTGATGTTTAATGGATTACCGAAGCAGCCGGACAGTATTCTATGTACCACAGACCTAATTGTGGGTATGTTAATGCCGTTGGGTGGTGTTTTATGGATTTCCTGAGCATCTTAAGTTAATTTTTAATGACATGATGGTATGTTTATGCATATGTAATGTCACTTATGATTTAATTGAGTTTTTTTTTATTATTTTAGGTATCTTAAGGGCAAGATAATGTTGGTGTGAGTACGCCAATGATCTACATTGATGTTTAATGGATTACCGAAGCAGCCGGACAGTATTCTATGTACCACAGACCTAATTGTGGGTATGTTAATGCCGTTGGGTGGTGTTTTATGGATTTCCTGAGCATCTTAAGTTAATTTTTAATGACATGATGGTATGTTTATGCATATGTAATGTCACTTATGATTTAATTGAGTTTTTTTTTATTATTTTAGGTATCTTAAGGGCAAGATAATGTTGGTGTGAGTACGCCAATGATCTACATTGATGTTTAATGGATTACCGAAGCAGCCGGACAGTATTCTATGTACCACAGACCTAATTGTGGGTATGTTAATGCCGTTGGGTGGTGTTTTATGGATTTCCTGAGCATCTTAAGTTAATTTTTAATGACATGATGGTATGTTTATGCATATGTAATGTCACTTATGATTTAATTGAGTTTTTTTTTATTATTTTAGGTATCTTAAGGGCAAGATAATGTTGGTGTGAGTACGCCAATGATCTACATTGATGTTTAATGGATTACCGAAGCAGCCGGACAGTATTCTATGTACCACAGACCTAATTGTGGGTATGTTAATGCCGTTGGGTGGTGTTTTATGGATTTCCTGAGCATCTTAAGTTAATTTTTAATGACATGATGGTATGTTTATGCACATGTAATGTCACTTATGATTTAATTGAGTTTTTTTTTATTATTTTAGGTATCTTAAGGGCAAGATAATGTTGGTGTGAGTACGCCAATGATCTACATTGATGTTTAATGGATTACCGAAGCAGCCGGACAGTATTCTATGTACCACAGACCTAATTGTGGGTATGTTAATGCCGTTGGGTGGTGTTTTATGGATTTCCTGAGCATCTTAAGTTAATTTTTAATGACATGATGGTATGTTTATGCATATGTAATGTCACTTATGATTTAATTGAGTTTTTTTTTATTATTTTAGGTATCTTAAGGGCAAGATAATGTTGGTGTGAGTACGCCAATGATCTACATTGATGTTTAATGGATTACCGAAGCAGCCGGACAGTATTCTATGTACCACAGACCTAATTGTGGGTATGTTAATGCCGTTGGGTGGTGTTTTATGGATTTCCTGAGCATCTTAAGTTAATTTTTAATGACATGATGGTATGTTTATGCATATGTAATGTCACTTATGATTTAATTGAGTTTTTTTTTATTATTTTAGGTATCTTAAGGGCAAGATAATGTTGGTGTGAGTACGCCAATGATCTACATTGATGTTTAATGGATTACCGAAGCAGCCGGACAGTATTCTATGTACCACAGACCTAATTGTGGGTATGTTAATGCCGTTGGGTGGTGTTTTATGGATTTCCTGAGCATCTTAAGTTAATTTTTAATGACATGATGGTATGTTTATGCATATGTAATGTCACTTATGATTTAATTGAGTTTTTTTTTATTATTTTAGGTATCTTAAGGGCAAGATAATGTTGGTGTGAGTACGCCAATGATCTACATTGATGTTTAATGGATTACCGAAGCAGCCGGACAGTATTCTATGTACCACAGACCTAATTGTGGGTATGTTAATGCCGTTGGGTGGTGTTTTATGGATTTCCTGAGCATCTTAAGTTAATTTTTAATGACATGATGGTATGTTTATGCATATGTAATGTCACTTATGATTTAATTGAGTTTTTTTTTATTATTTTAGGTATCTTAAGGGCAAGATAATGTTGGTGTGAGTACGCCAATGATCTACATTGATGTTTAATGGATTACCGAAGCAGCCGGACAGTATTCTATGTACCACAGACCTAATTGTGGGTATGTTAATGCCGTTGGGTGGTGTTTTATGGATTTCCTGAGCATCTTAAGTTAATTTTTAATGACATGATGGTATGTTTATGCATATGTAATGTCACTTATGATTTAATTGAGTTTTTTTTTATTATTTTAGGTATCTTAAGGGCAAGATAATGTTGGTGTGAGTACGCCAATGATCTACATTGATGTTTAATGGATTACCGAAGCAGCCGGACAGTATTCTATGTACCACAGACCTAATTGTGGGTATGTTAATGCCGTTGGGTGGTGTTTTATGGATTTCCTGAGCATCTTAAGTTAATTTTTAATGACATGATGGTATGTTTATGCATATGTAATGTCACTTATGATTTAATTGAGTTTTTTTTTATTATTTTAGGTATCTTAAGGGCAAGATAATGTTGGTGTGAGTACGCCAATGATCTACATTGATGTTTAATGGATTACCGAAGCAGCCGGACAGTATTCTATGTACCACAGACCTAATTGTGGGTATGTTAATGCCGTTGGGTGGTGTTTTATGGATTTCCTGAGCATCTTAAGTTAATTTTTAATGACATGATGGTATGTTTATGCATATGTAATGTCACTTATGATTTAATTGAGTTTTTTTTTATTATTTTAGGTATCTTAAGGGCAAGATAATGTTGGTGTGAGTACGCCAATGATCTACATTGATGTTTAATGGATTACCGAAGCAGCCGGACAGTATTCTATGTACCACAGACCTAATTGTGGGTATGTTAATGCCGTTGGGTGGTGTTTTATGGATTTCCTGAGCATCTTAAGTTAATTTTTAATGACATGATGGTATGTTTATGCATATGTAATGTCACTTATGATTTAATTGAGTTTTTTTTTATTATTTTAGGTATCTTAAGGGCAAGATAATGTTGGTGTGAGTACGCCAATGATCTACATTGATGTTTAATGGATTACCGAAGCAGCCGGACAGTATTCTATGTACCACAGACCTAATTGTGGGTATGTTAATGCCGTTGGGTGGTGTTTTATGGATTTCCTGAGCATCTTAAGTTAATTTTTAATGACATGATGGTATGTTTATGCATATGTAATGTCACTTATGATTTAATTGAGTTTTTTTTTATTATTTTAGGTATCTTAAGGGCAAGATAATGTTGGTGTGAGTACGCCAATGATCTACATTGATGTTTAATGGATTACCGAAGCAGCCGGACAGTATTCTATGTACCACAGACCTAATTGTGGGTATGTTAATGCCGTTGGGTGGTGTTTTATGGATTTCCTGAGCATCTTAAGTTAATTTTTAATGACATGATGGTATGTTTATGCATATGTAATGTCACTTATGATTTAATTGAGTTTTTTTTTATTATTTTAGGTATCTTAAGGGCAAGATAATGTTGGTGTGAGTACGCCAATGATCTACATTGATGTTTAATGGATTACCGAAGCAGCCGGACAGTATTCTATGTACCACAGACCTAATTGTGGGTATGTTAATGCCGTTGGGTGGTGTTTTATGGATTTCCTGAGCATCTTAAGTTAATTTTTAATGACATGATGGTATGTTTATGCATATGTAATGTCACTTATGATTTAATTGAGTTTTTTTTTATTATTTTAGGTATCTTAAGGGCAAGATAATGTTGGTGTGAGTACGCCAATGATCTACATTGATGTTTAATGGATTACCGAAGCAGCCGGACAGTATTCTATGTACCACAGACCTAATTGTGGGTATGTTAATGCCGTTGGGTGGTGTTTTATGGATTTCCTGAGCATCTTAAGTTAATTTTTAATGACATGATGGTATGTTTATGCATATGTAATGTCACTTATGATTTAATTGAGTTTTTTTTTATTATTTTAGGTATCTTAAGGGCAAGATAATGTTGGTGTGAGTACGCCAATGATCTACATTGATGTTTAATGGATTACCGAAGCAGCCGGACAGTATTCTATGTACCACAGACCTAATTGTGGGTATGTTAATGCCGTTGGGTGGTGTTTTATGGATTTCCTGAGCATCTTAAGTTAATTTTTAATGACATGATGGTATGTTTATGCATATGTAATGTCACTTATGATTTAATTGAGTTTTTTTTTATTATTTTAGGTATCTTAAGGGCAAGATAATGTTGGTGTGAGTACGCCAATGATCTACATTGATGTTTAATGGATTACCGAAGCAGCCGGACAGTATTCTATGTACCACAGACCTAATTGTGGGTATGTTAATGCCGTTGGGTGGTGTTTTATGGATTTCCTGAGCATCTTAAGTTAATTTTTAATGACATGATGGTATGTTTATGCATATGTAATGTCACTTATGATTTAATTGAGTTTTTTTTTATTATTTTAGGTATCTTAAGGGCAAGATAATGTTGGTGTGAGTACGCCAATGATCTACATTGATGTTTAATGGATTACCGAAGCAGCCGGACAGTATTCTATGTACCACAGACCTAATTGTGGGTATGTTAATGCCGTTGGGTGGTGTTTTATGGATTTCCTGAGCATCTTAAGTTAATTTTTAATGACATGATGGTATGTTTATGCATATGTAATGTCACTTATGATTTAATTGAGTTTTTTTTTATTATTTTAGGTATCTTAAGGGCAAGATAATGTTGGTGTGAGTACGCCAATGATCTACATTGATGTTTAATGGATTACCGAAGCAGCCGGACAGTATTCTATGTACCACAGACCTAATTGTGGGTATGTTAATGCCGTTGGGTGGTGTTTTATGGATTTCCTGAGCATCTTAAGTTAATTTTTAATGACATGATGGTATGTTTATGCATATGTAATGTCACTTATGATTTAATTGAGTTTTTTTTTATTATTTTAGGTATCTTAAGGGCAAGATAATGTTGGTGTGAGTACGCCAATGATCTACATTGATGTTTAATGGATTACCGAAGCAGCCGGACAGTATTCTATGTACCACAGACCTAATTGTGGGTATGTTAATGCCGTTGGGTGGTGTTTTATGGATTTCCTGAGCATCTTAAGTTAATTTTTAATGACATGATGGTATGTTTATGCATATGTAATGTCACTTATGATTTAATTGAGTTTTTTTTTATTATTTTAGGTATCTTAAGGGCAAGATAATGTTGGTGTGAGTACGCCAATGATCTACATTGATGTTTAATGGATTACCGAAGCAGCCGGACAGTATTCTATGTACCACAGACCTAATTGTGGGTATGTTAATGCCGTTGGGTGGTGTTTTATGGATTTCCTGAGCATCTTAAGTTAATTTTTAATGACATGATGGTATGTTTATGCATATGTAATGTCACTTATGATTTAATTGAGTTTTTTTTTATTATTTTAGGTATCTTAAGGGCAAGATAATGTTGGTGTGAGTACGCCAATGATCTACATTGATGTTTAATGGATTACCGAAGCAGCCGGACAGTATTCTATGTACCACAGACCTAATTGTGGGTATGTTAATGCCGTTGGGTGGTGTTTTATGGATTTCCTGAGCATCTTAAGTTAATTTTTAATGACATGATGGTATGTTTATGCATATGTAATGTCACTTATGATTTAATTGAGTTTTTTTTTATTATTTTAGGTATCTTAAGGGCAAGATAATGTTGGTGTGAGTACGCCAATGATCTACATTGATGTTTAATGGATTACCGAAGCAGCCGGACAGTATTCTATGTACCACAGACCTAATTGTGGGTATGTTAATGCCGTTGGGTGGTGTTTTATGGATTTCCTGAGCATCTTAAGTTAATTTTTAATGACATGATGGTATGTTTATGCATATGTAATGTCACTTATGATTTAATTGAGTTTTTTTTTATTATTTTAGGTATCTTAAGGGCAAGATAATGTTGGTGTGAGTACGCCAATGATCTACATTGATGTTTAATGGATTACCGAAGCAGCCGGACAGTATTCTATGTACCACAGACCTAATTGTGGGTATGTTAATGCCGTTGGGTGGTGTTTTATGGATTTCCTGAGCATCTTAAGTTAATTTTTAATGACATGATGGTATGTTTATGCATATGTAATGTCACTTATGATTTAATTGAGTTTTTTTTTATTATTTTAGGTATCTTAAGGGCAAGATAATGTTGGTGTGAGTACGCCAATGATCTACATTGATGTTTAATGGATTACCGAAGCAGCCGGACAGTATTCTATGTACCACAGACCTAATTGTGGGTATGTTAATGCCGTTGGGTGGTGTTTTATGGATTTCCTGAGCATCTTAAGTTAATTTTTAATGACATGATGGTATGTTTATGCATATGTAATGTCACTTATGATTTAATTGAGTTTTTTTTTATTATTTTAGGTATCTTAAGGGCAAGATAATGTTGGTGTGAGTACGCCAATGATCTACATTGATGTTTAATGGATTACCGAAGCAGCCGGACAGTATTCTATGTACCACAGACCTAATTGTGGGTATGTTAATGCCGTTGGGTGGTGTTTTATGGATTTCCTGAGCATCTTAAGTTAATTTTTAATGACATGATGGTATGTTTATGCATATGTAATGTCACTTATGATTTAATTGAGTTTTTTTTTATTATTTTAGGTATCTTAAGGGCAAGATAATGTTGGTGTGAGTACGCCAATGATCTACATTGATGTTTAATGGATTACCGAAGCAGCCGGACAGTATTCTATGTACCACAGACCTAATTGTGGGTATGTTAATGCCGTTGGGTGGTGTTTTATGGATTTCCTGAGCATCTTAAGTTAATTTTTAATGACATGATGGTATGTTTATGCATATGTAATGTCACTTATGATTTAATTGAGTTTTTTTTTATTATTTTAGGTATCTTAAGGGCAAGATAATGTTGGTGTGAGTACGCCAATGATCTACATTGATGTTTAATGGATTACCGAAGCAGCCGGACAGTATTCTATGTACCACAGACCTAATTGTGGGTATGTTAATGCCGTTGGGTGGTGTTTTATGGATTTCCTGAGCATCTTAAGTTAATTTTTAATGACATGATGGTATGTTTATGCATATGTAATGTCACTTATGATTTAATTGAGTTTTTTTTTATTATTTTAGGTATCTTAAGGGCAAGATAATGTTGGTGTGAGTACGCCAATGATCTACATTGATGTTTAATGGATTACCGAAGCAGCCGGACAGTATTCTATGTACCACAGACCTAATTGTGGGTATGTTAATGCCGTTGGGTGGTGTTTTATGGATTTCCTGAGCATCTTAAGTTAATTTTTAATGACATGATGGTATGTTTATGCATATGTAATGTCACTTATGATTTAATTGAGTTTTTTTTTATTATTTTAGGTATCTTAAGGGCAAGATAATGTTGGTGTGAGTACGCCAATGATCTACATTGATGTTTAATGGATTACCGAAGCAGCCGGACAGTATTCTATGTACCACAGACCTAATTGTGGGTATGTTAATGCCGTTGGGTGGTGTTTTATGGATTTCCTGAGCATCTTAAGTTAATTTTTAATGACATGATGGTATGTTTATGCATATGTAATGTCACTTATGATTTAATTGAGTTTTTTTTTATTATTTTAGGTATCTTAAGGGCAAGATAATGTTGGTGTGAGTACGCCAATGATCTACATTGATGTTTAATGGATTACCGAAGCAGCCGGACAGTATTCTATGTACCACAGACCTAATTGTGGGTATGTTAATGCCGTTGGGTGGTGTTTTATGGATTTCCTGAGCATCTTAAGTTAATTTTTAATGACATGATGGTATGTTTATGCATATGTAATGTCACTTATGATTTAATTGAGTTTTTTTTTATTATTTTAGGTATCTTAAGGGCAAGATAATGTTGGTGTGAGTACGCCAATGATCTACATTGATGTTTAATGGATTACCGAAGCAGCCGGACAGTATTCTATGTACCACAGACCTAATTGTGGGTATGTTAATGCCGTTGGGTGGTGTTTTATGGATTTCCTGAGCATCTTAAGTTAATTTTTAATGACATGATGGTATGTTTATGCATATGTAATGTCACTTATGATTTAATTGAGTTTTTTTTTATTATTTTAGGTATCTTAAGGGCAAGATAATGTTGGTGTGAGTACGCCAATGATCTACATTGATGTTTAATGGATTACCGAAGCAGCCGGACAGTATTCTATGTACCACAGACCTAATTGTGGGTATGTTAATGCCGTTGGGTGGTGTTTTATGGATTTCCTGAGCATCTTAAGTTAATTTTTAATGACATGATGGTATGTTTATGCATATGTAATGTCACTTATGATTTAATTGAGTTTTTTTTTATTATTTTAGGTATCTTAAGGGCAAGATAATGTTGGTGTGAGTACGCCAATGATCTACATTGATGTTTAATGGATTACCGAAGCAGCCGGACAGTATTCTATGTACCACAGACCTAATTGTGGGTATGTTAATGCCGTTGGGTGGTGTTTTATGGATTTCCTGAGCATCTTAAGTTAATTTTTAATGACATGATGGTATGTTTATGCATATGTAATGTCACTTATGATTTAATTGAGTTTTTTTTTATTATTTTAGGTATCTTAAGGGCAAGATAATGTTGGTGTGAGTACGCCAATGATCTACATTGATGTTTAATGGATTACCGAAGCAGCCGGACAGTATTCTATGTACCACAGACCTAATTGTGGGTATGTTAATGCCGTTGGGTGGTGTTTTATGGATTTCCTGAGCATCTTAAGTTAATTTTTAATGACATGATGGTATGTTTATGCATATGTAATGTCACTTATGATTTAATTGAGTTTTTTTTTATTATTTTAGGTATCTTAAGGGCAAGATAATGTTGGTGTGAGTACGCCAATGATCTACATTGATGTTTAATGGATTACCGAAGCAGCCGGACAGTATTCTATGTACCACAGACCTAATTGTGGGTATGTTAATGCCGTTGGGTGGTGTTTTATGGATTTCCTGAGCATCTTAAGTTAATTTTTAATGACATGATGGTATGTTTATGCATATGTAATGTCACTTATGATTTAATTGAGTTTTTTTTTATTATTTTAGGTATCTTAAGGGCAAGATAATGTTGGTGTGAGTACGCCAATGATCTACATTGATGTTTAATGGATTACCGAAGCAGCCGGACAGTATTCTATGTACCACAGACCTAATTGTGGGTATGTTAATGCCGTTGGGTGGTGTTTTATGGATTTCCTGAGCATCTTAAGTTAATTTTTAATGACATGATGGTATGTTTATGCATATGTAATGTCACTTATGATTTAATTGAGTTTTTTTTTATTATTTTAGGTATCTTAAGGGCAAGATAATGTTGGTGTGAGTACGCCAATGATCTACATTGATGTTTAATGGATTACCGAAGCAGCCGGACAGTATTCTATGTACCACAGACCTAATTGTGGGTATGTTAATGCCGTTGGGTGGTGTTTTATGGATTTCCTGAGCATCTTAAGTTAATTTTTAATGACATGATGGTATGTTTATGCATATGTAATGTCACTTATGATTTAATTGAGTTTTTTTTTATTATTTTAGGTATCTTAAGGGCAAGATAATGTTGGTGTGAGTACGCCAATGATCTACATTGATGTTTAATGGATTACCGAAGCAGCCGGACAGTATTCTATGTACCACAGACCTAATTGTGGGTATGTTAATGCCGTTGGGTGGTGTTTTATGGATTTCCTGAGCATCTTAAGTTAATTTTTAATGACATGATGGTATGTTTATGCATATGTAATGTCACTTATGATTTAATTGAGTTTTTTTTTATTATTTTAGGTATCTTAAGGGCAAGATAATGTTGGTGTGAGTACGCCAATGATCTACATTGATGTTTAATGGATTACCGAAGCAGCCGGACAGTATTCTATGTACCACAGACCTAATTGTGGGTATGTTAATGCCGTTGGGTGGTGTTTTATGGATTTCCTGAGCATCTTAAGTTAATTTTTAATGACATGATGGTATGTTTATGCATATGTAATGTCACTTATGATTTAATTGAGTTTTTTTTTATTATTTTAGGTATCTTAAGGGCAAGATAATGTTGGTGTGAGTACGCCAATGATCTACATTGATGTTTAATGGATTACCGAAGCAGCCGGACAGTATTCTATGTACCACAGACCTAATTGTGGGTATGTTAATGCCGTTGGGTGGTGTTTTATGGATTTCCTGAGCATCTTAAGTTAATTTTTAATGACATGATGGTATGTTTATGCATATGTAATGTCACTTATGATTTAATTGAGTTTTTTTTTATTATTTTAGGTATCTTAAGGGCAAGATAATGTTGGTGTGAGTACGCCAATGATCTACATTGATGTTTAATGGATTACCGAAGCAGCCGGACAGTATTCTATGTACCACAGACCTAATTGTGGGTATGTTAATGCCGTTGGGTGGTGTTTTATGGATTTCCTGAGCATCTTAAGTTAATTTTTAATGACATGATGGTATGTTTATGCATATGTAATGTCACTTATGATTTAATTGAGTTTTTTTTTATTATTTTAGGTATCTTAAGGGCAAGATAATGTTGGTGTGAGTACGCCAATGATCTACATTGATGTTTAATGGATTACCGAAGCAGCCGGACAGTATTCTATGTACCACAGACCTAATTGTGGGTATGTTAATGCCGTTGGGTGGTGTTTTATGGATTTCCTGAGCATCTTAAGTTAATTTTTAATGACATGATGGTATGTTTATGCATATGTAATGTCACTTATGATTTAATTGAGTTTTTTTTTATTATTTTAGGTATCTTAAGGGCAAGATAATGTTGGTGTGAGTACGCCAATGATCTACATTGATGTTTAATGGATTACCGAAGCAGCCGGACAGTATTCTATGTACCACAGACCTAATTGTGGGTATGTTAATGCCGTTGGGTGGTGTTTTATGGATTTCCTGAGCATCTTAAGTTAATTTTTAATGACATGATGGTATGTTTATGCATATGTAATGTCACTTATGATTTAATTGAGTTTTTTTTTATTATTTTAGGTATCTTAAGGGCAAGATAATGTTGGTGTGAGTACGCCAATGATCTACATTGATGTTTAATGGATTACCGAAGCAGCCGGACAGTATTCTATGTACCACAGACCTAATTGTGGGTATGTTAATGCCGTTGGGTGGTGTTTTATGGATTTCCTGAGCATCTTAAGTTAATTTTTAATGACATGATGGTATGTTTATGCATATGTAATGTCACTTATGATTTAATTGAGTTTTTTTTTATTATTTTAGGTATCTTAAGGGCAAGATAATGTTGGTGTGAGTACGCCAATGATCTACATTGATGTTTAATGGATTACCGAAGCAGCCGGACAGTATTCTATGTACCACAGACCTAATTGTGGGTATGTTAATGCCGTTGGGTGGTGTTTTATGGATTTCCTGAGCATCTTAAGTTAATTTTTAATGACATGATGGTATGTTTATGCATATGTAATGTCACTTATGATTTAATTGAGTTTTTTTTTATTATTTTAGGTATCTTAAGGGCAAGATAATGTTGGTGTGAGTACGCCAATGATCTACATTGATGTTTAATGGATTACCGAAGCAGCCGGACAGTATTCTATGTACCACAGACCTAATTGTGGGTATGTTAATGCCGTTGGGTGGTGTTTTATGGATTTCCTGAGCATCTTAAGTTAATTTTTAATGACATGATGGTATGTTTATGCATATGTAATGTCACTTATGATTTAATTGAGTTTTTTTTTATTATTTTAGGTATCTTAAGGGCAAGATAATGTTGGTGTGAGTACGCCAATGATCTACATTGATGTTTAATGGATTACCGAAGCAGCCGGACAGTATTCTATGTACCACAGACCTAATTGTGGGTATGTTAATGCCGTTGGGTGGTGTTTTATGGATTTCCTGAGCATCTTAAGTTAATTTTTAATGACATGATGGTATGTTTATGCATATGTAATGTCACTTATGATTTAATTGAGTTTTTTTTTATTATTTTAGGTATCTTAAGGGCAAGATAATGTTGGTGTGAGTACGCCAATGATCTACATTGATGTTTAATGGATTACCGAAGCAGCCGGACAGTATTCTATGTACCACAGACCTAATTGTGGGTATGTTAATGCCGTTGGGTGGTGTTTTATGGATTTCCTGAGCATCTTAAGTTAATTTTTAATGACATGATGGTATGTTTATGCATATGTAATGTCACTTATGATTTAATTGAGTTTTTTTTTATTATTTTAGGTATCTTAAGGGCAAGATAATGTTGGTGTGAGTACGCCAATGATCTACATTGATGTTTAATGGATTACCGAAGCAGCCGGACAGTATTCTATGTACCACAGACCTAATTGTGGGTATGTTAATGCCGTTGGGTGGTGTTTTATGGATTTCCTGAGCATCTTAAGTTAATTTTTAATGACATGATGGTATGTTTATGCATATGTAATGTCACTTATGATTTAATTGAGTTTTTTTTTATTATTTTAGGTATCTTAAGGGCAAGATAATGTTGGTGTGAGTACGCCAATGATCTACATTGATGTTTAATGGATTACCGAAGCAGCCGGACAGTATTCTATGTACCACAGACCTAATTGTGGGTATGTTAATGCCGTTGGGTGGTGTTTTATGGATTTCCTGAGCATCTTAAGTTAATTTTTAATGACATGATGGTATGTTTATGCATATGTAATGTCACTTATGATTTAATTGAGTTTTTTTTTATTATTTTAGGTATCTTAAGGGCAAGATAATGTTGGTGTGAGTACGCCAATGATCTACATTGATGTTTAATGGATTACCGAAGCAGCCGGACAGTATTCTATGTACCACAGACCTAATTGTGGGTATGTTAATGCCGTTGGGTGGTGTTTTATGGATTTCCTGAGCATCTTAAGTTAATTTTTAATGACATGATGGTATGTTTATGCATATGTAATGTCACTTATGATTTAATTGAGTTTTTTTTTATTATTTTAGGTATCTTAAGGGCAAGATAATGTTGGTGTGAGTACGCCAATGATCTACATTGATGTTTAATGGATTACCGAAGCAGCCGGACAGTATTCTATGTACCACAGACCTAATTGTGGGTATGTTAATGCCGTTGGGTGGTGTTTTATGGATTTCCTGAGCATCTTAAGTTAATTTTTAATGACATGATGGTATGTTTATGCATATGTAATGTCACTTATGATTTAATTGAGTTTTTTTTTATTATTTTAGGTATCTTAAGGGCAAGATAATGTTGGTGTGAGTACGCCAATGATCTACATTGATGTTTAATGGATTACCGAAGCAGCCGGACAGTATTCTATGTACCACAGACCTAATTGTGGGTATGTTAATGCCGTTGGGTGGTGTTTTATGGATTTCCTGAGCATCTTAAGTTAATTTTTAATGACATGATGGTATGTTTATGCATATGTAATGTCACTTATGATTTAATTGAGTTTTTTTTTATTATTTTAGGTATCTTAAGGGCAAGATAATGTTGGTGTGAGTACGCCAATGATCTACATTGATGTTTAATGGATTACCGAAGCAGCCGGACAGTATTCTATGTACCACAGACCTAATTGTGGGTATGTTAATGCCGTTGGGTGGTGTTTTATGGATTTCCTGAGCATCTTAAGTTAATTTTTAATGACATGATGGTATGTTTATGCATATGTAATGTCACTTATGATTTAATTGAGTTTTTTTTTATTATTTTAGGTATCTTAAGGGCAAGATAATGTTGGTGTGAGTACGCCAATGATCTACATTGATGTTTAATGGATTACCGAAGCAGCCGGACAGTATTCTATGTACCACAGACCTAATTGTGGGTATGTTAATGCCGTTGGGTGGTGTTTTATGGATTTCCTGAGCATCTTAAGTTAATTTTTAATGACATGATGGTATGTTTATGCATATGTAATGTCACTTATGATCTTAATTGAGTTTTTTTTTATTATTTTAGGTATCTTAAGGGCAAGATAATGTTGGTGTGAGTACGCCAATGATCTACATTGATGTTTAATGGATTACCGAAGCAGCCGGACAGTATTCTATGTACCACAGACCTAATTGTGGGTATGTTAATGCCGTTGGGTGGTGTTTTATGGATTTCCTGAGCATCTTAAGTTAATTTTTAATGACATGATGGTATGTTTATGCATATGTAATGTCACTTATGATTTAATTGAGTTTTTTTTTATTATTTTAGGTATCTTAAGGGCAAGATAATGTTGGTGTGAGTACGCCAATGATCTACATTGATGTTTAATGGATTACCGAAGCAGCCGGACAGTATTCTATGTACCACAGACCTAATTGTGGGTATGTTAATGCCGTTGGGTGGTGTTTTATGGATTTCCTGAGCATCTTAAGTTAATTTTTAATGACATGATGGTATGTTTATGCATATGTAATGTCACTTATGATTTAATTGAGTTTTTTTTTATTATTTTAGGTATCTTAAGGGCAAGATAATGTTGGTGTGAGTACGCCAATGATCTACATTGATGTTTAATGGATTACCGAAGCAGCCGGACAGTATTCTATGTACCACAGACCTAATTGTGGGTATGTTAATGCCGTTGGGTGGTGTTTTATGGATTTCCTGAGCATCTTAAGTTAATTTTTAATGACATGATGGTATGTTTATGCATATGTAATGTCACTTATGATTTAATTGAGTTTTTTTTTATTATTTTAGGTATCTTAAGGGCAAGATAATGTTGGTGTGAGTACGCCAATGATCTACATTGATGTTTAATGGATTACCGAAGCAGCCGGACAGTATTCTATGTACCACAGACCTAATTGTGGGTATGTTAATGCCGTTGGGTGGTGTTTTATGGATTTCCTGAGCATCTTAAGTTAATTTTTAATGACATGATGGTATGTTTATGCATATGTAATGTCACTTATGATTTAATTGAGTTTTTTTTTATTATTTTAGGTATCTTAAGGGCAAGATAATGTTGGTGTGAGTACGCCAATGATCTACATTGATGTTTAATGGATTACCGAAGCAGCCGGACAGTATTCTATGTACCACAGACCTAATTGTGGGTATGTTAATGCCGTTGGGTGGTGTTTTATGGATTTCCTGAGCATCTTAAGTTAATTTTTAATGACATGATGGTATGTTTATGCATATGTAATGTCACTTATGATTTAATTGAGTTTTTTTTTATTATTTTAGGTATCTTAAGGGCAAGATAATGTTGGTGTGAGTACGCCAATGATCTACATTGATGTTTAATGGATTACCGAAGCAGCCGGACAGTATTCTATGTACCACAGACCTAATTGTGGGTATGTTAATGCCGTTGGGTGGTGTTTTATGGATTTCCTGAGCATCTTAAGTTAATTTTTAATGACATGATGGTATGTTTATGCATATGTAATGTCACTTATGATTTAATTGAGTTTTTTTTTATTATTTTAGGTATCTTAAGGGCAAGATAATGTTGGTGTGAGTACGCCAATGATCTACATTGATGTTTAATGGATTACCGAAGCAGCCGGACAGTATTCTATGTACCACAGACCTAATTGTGGGTATGTTAATGCCGTTGGGTGGTGTTTTATGGATTTCCTGAGCATCTTAAGTTAATTTTTAATGACATGATGGTATGTTTATGCATATGTAATGTCACTTATGATTTAATTGAGTTTTTTTTTATTATTTTAGGTATCTTAAGGGCAAGATAATGTTGGTGTGAGTACGCCAATGATCTACATTGATGTTTAATGGATTACCGAAGCAGCCGGACAGTATTCTATGTACCACAGACCTAATTGTGGGTATGTTAATGCCGTTGGGTGGTGTTTTATGGATTTCCTGAGCATCTTAAGTTAATTTTTAATGACATGATGGTATGTTTATGCATATGTAATGTCACTTATGATTTAATTGAGTTTTTTTTTATTATTTTAGGTATCTTAAGGGCAAGATAATGTTGGTGTGAGTACGCCAATGATCTACATTGATGTTTAATGGATTACCGAAGCAGCCGGACAGTATTCTATGTACCACAGACCTAATTGTGGGTATGTTAATGCCGTTGGGTGGTGTTTTATGGATTTCCTGAGCATCTTAAGTTAATTTTTAATGACATGATGGTATGTTTATGCATATGTAATGTCACTTATGATTTAATTGAGTTTTTTTTTATTATTTTAGGTATCTTAAGGGCAAGATAATGTTGGTGTGAGTACGCCAATGATCTACATTGATGTTTAATGGATTACCGAAGCAGCCGGACAGTATTCTATGTACCACAGACCTAATTGTGGGTATGTTAATGCCGTTGGGTGGTGTTTTATGGATTTCCTGAGCATCTTAAGTTAATTTTTAATGACATGATGGTATGTTTATGCATATGTAATGTCACTTATGATTTAATTGAGTTTTTTTTTATTATTTTAGGTATCTTAAGGGCAAGATAATGTTGGTGTGAGTACGCCAATGATCTACATTGATGTTTAATGGATTACCGAAGCAGCCGGACAGTATTCTATGTACCACAGACCTAATTGTGGGTATGTTAATGCCGTTGGGTGGTGTTTTATGGATTTCCTGAGCATCTTAAGTTAATTTTTAATGACATGATGGTATGTTTATGCATATGTAATGTCACTTATGATTTAATTGAGTTTTTTTTTATTATTTTAGGTATCTTAAGGGCAAGATAATGTTGGTGTGAGTACGCCAATGATCTACATTGATGTTTAATGGATTACCGAAGCAGCCGGACAGTATTCTATGTACCACAGACCTAATTGTGGGTATGTTAATGCCGTTGGGTGGTGTTTTATGGATTTCCTGAGCATCTTAAGTTAATTTTTAATGACATGATGGTATGTTTATGCATATGTAATGTCACTTATGATTTAATTGAGTTTTTTTTTATTATTTTAGGTATCTTAAGGGCAAGATAATGTTGGTGTGAGTACGCCAATGATCTACATTGATGTTTAATGGATTACCGAAGCAGCCGGACAGTATTCTATGTACCACAGACCTAATTGTGGGTATGTTAATGCCGTTGGGTGGTGTTTTATGGATTTCCTGAGCATCTTAAGTTAATTTTTAATGACATGATGGTATGTTTATGCATATGTAATGTCACTTATGATTTAATTGAGTTTTTTTTTATTATTTTAGGTATCTTAAGGGCAAGATAATGTTGGTGTGAGTACGCCAATGATCTACATTGATGTTTAATGGATTACCGAAGCAGCCGGACAGTATTCTATGTACCACAGACCTAATTGTGGGTATGTTAATGCCGTTGGGTGGTGTTTTATGGATTTCCTGAGCATCTTAAGTTAATTTTTAATGACATGATGGTATGTTTATGCATATGTAATGTCACTTATGATTTAATTGAGTTTTTTTTTATTATTTTAGGTATCTTAAGGGCAAGATAATGTTGGTGTGAGTACGCCAATGATCTACATTGATGTTTAATGGATTACCGAAGCAGCCGGACAGTATTCTATGTACCACAGACCTAATTGTGGGTATGTTAATGCCGTTGGGTGGTGTTTTATGGATTTCCTGAGCATCTTAAGTTAATTTTTAATGACATGATGGTATGTTTATGCATATGTAATGTCACTTATGATTTAATTGAGTTTTTTTTTATTATTTTAGGTATCTTAAGGGCAAGATAATGTTGGTGTGAGTACGCCAATGATCTACATTGATGTTTAATGGATTACCGAAGCAGCCGGACAGTATTCTATGTACCACAGACCTAATTGTGGGTATGTTAATGCCGTTGGGTGGTGTTTTATGGATTTCCTGAGCATCTTAAGTTAATTTTTAATGACATGATGGTATGTTTATGCATATGTAATGTCACTTATGATTTAATTGAGTTTTTTTTTATTATTTTAGGTATCTTAAGGGCAAGATAATGTTGGTGTGAGTACGCCAATGATCTACATTGATGTTTAATGGATTACCGAAGCAGCCGGACAGTATTCTATGTACCACAGACCTAATTGTGGGTATGTTAATGCCGTTGGGTGGTGTTTTATGGATTTCCTGAGCATCTTAAGTTAATTTTTAATGACATGATGGTATGTTTATGCATATGTAATGTCACTTATGATTTAATTGAGTTTTTTTTTATTATTTTAGGTATCTTAAGGGCAAGATAATGTTGGTGTGAGTACGCCAATGATCTACATTGATGTTTAATGGATTACCGAAGCAGCCGGACAGTATTCTATGTACCACAGACCTAATTGTGGGTATGTTAATGCCGTTGGGTGGTGTTTTATGGATTTCCTGAGCATCTTAAGTTAATTTTTAATGACATGATGGTATGTTTATGCATATGTAATGTCACTTATGATTTAATTGAGTTTTTTTTTATTATTTTAGGTATCTTAAGGGCAAGATAATGTTGGTGTGAGTACGCCAATGATCTACATTGATGTTTAATGGATTACCGAAGCAGCCGGACAGTATTCTATGTACCACAGACCTAATTGTGGGTATGTTAATGCCGTTGGGTGGTGTTTTATGGATTTCCTGAGCATCTTAAGTTAATTTTTAATGACATGATGGTATGTTTATGCATATGTAATGTCACTTATGATTTAATTGAGTTTTTTTTTATTATTTTAGGTATCTTAAGGGCAAGATAATGTTGGTGTGAGTACGCCAATGATCTACATTGATGTTTAATGGATTACCGAAGCAGCCGGACAGTATTCTATGTACCACAGACCTAATTGTGGGTATGTTAATGCCGTTGGGTGGTGTTTTATGGATTTCCTGAGCATCTTAAGTTAATTTTTAATGACATGATGGTATGTTTATGCATATGTAATGTCACTTATGATTTAATTGAGTTTTTTTTTATTATTTTAGGTATCTTAAGGGCAAGATAATGTTGGTGTGAGTACGCCAATGATCTACATTGATGTTTAATGGATTACCGAAGCAGCCGGACAGTATTCTATGTACCACAGACCTAATTGTGGGTATGTTAATGCCGTTGGGTGGTGTTTTATGGATTTCCTGAGCATCTTAAGTTAATTTTTAATGACATGATGGTATGTTTATGCATATGTAATGTCACTTATGATTTAATTGAGTTTTTTTTTATTATTTTAGGTATCTTAAGGGCAAGATAATGTTGGTGTGAGTACGCCAATGATCTACATTGATGTTTAATGGATTACCGAAGCAGCCGGACAGTATTCTATGTACCACAGACCTAATTGTGGGTATGTTAATGCCGTTGGGTGGTGTTTTATGGATTTCCTGAGCATCTTAAGTTAATTTTTAATGACATGATGGTATGTTTATGCATATGTAATGTCACTTATGATTTAATTGAGTTTTTTTTTATTATTTTAGGTATCTTAAGGGCAAGATAATGTTGGTGTGAGTACGCCAATGATCTACATTGATGTTTAATGGATTACCGAAGCAGCCGGACAGTATTCTATGTACCACAGACCTAATTGTGGGTATGTTAATGCCGTTGGGTGGTGTTTTATGGATTTCCTGAGCATCTTAAGTTAATTTTTAATGACATGATGGTATGTTTATGCATATGTAATGTCACTTATGATTTAATTGAGTTTTTTTTTATTATTTTAGGTATCTTAAGGGCAAGATAATGTTGGTGTGAGTACGCCAATGATCTACATTGATGTTTAATGGATTACCGAAGCAGCCGGACAGTATTCTATGTACCACAGACCTAATTGTGGGTATGTTAATGCCGTTGGGTGGTGTTTTATGGATTTCCTGAGCATCTTAAGTTAATTTTTAATGACATGATGGTATGTTTATGCATATGTAATGTCACTTATGATTTAATTGAGTTTTTTTTTATTATTTTAGGTATCTTAAGGGCAAGATAATGTTGGTGTGAGTACGCCAATGATCTACATTGATGTTTAATGGATTACCGAAGCAGCCGGACAGTATTCTATGTACCACAGACCTAATTGTGGGTATGTTAATGCCGTTGGGTGGTGTTTTATGGATTTCCTGAGCATCTTAAGTTAATTTTTAATGACATGATGGTATGTTTATGCATATGTAATGTCACTTATGATTTAATTGAGTTTTTTTTTATTATTTTAGGTATCTTAAGGGCAAGATAATGTTGGTGTGAGTACGCCAATGATCTACATTGATGTTTAATGGATTACCGAAGCAGCCGGACAGTATTCTATGTACCACAGACCTAATTGTGGGTATGTTAATGCCGTTGGGTGGTGTTTTATGGATTTCCTGAGCATCTTAAGTTAATTTTTAATGACATGATGGTATGTTTATGCATATGTAATGTCACTTATGATTTAATTGAGTTTTTTTTTATTATTTTAGGTATCTTAAGGGCAAGATAATGTTGGTGTGAGTACGCCAATGATCTACATTGATGTTTAATGGATTACCGAAGCAGCCGGACAGTATTCTATGTACCACAGACCTAATTGTGGGTATGTTAATGCCGTTGGGTGGTGTTTTATGGATTTCCTGAGCATCTTAAGTTAATTTTTAATGACATGATGGTATGTTTATGCATATGTAATGTCACTTATGATTTAATTGAGTTTTTTTTTATTATTTTAGGTATCTTAAGGGCAAGATAATGTTGGTGTGAGTACGCCAATGATCTACATTGATGTTTAATGGATTACCGAAGCAGCCGGACAGTATTCTATGTACCACAGACCTAATTGTGGGTATGTTAATGCCGTTGGGTGGTGTTTTATGGATTTCCTGAGCATCTTAAGTTAATTTTTAATGACATGATGGTATGTTTATGCATATGTAATGTCACTTATGATTTAATTGAGTTTTTTTTTATTATTTTAGGTATCTTAAGGGCAAGATAATGTTGGTGTGAGTACGCCAATGATCTACATTGATGTTTAATGGATTACCGAAGCAGCCGGACAGTATTCTATGTACCACAGACCTAATTGTGGGTATGTTAATGCCGTTGGGTGGTGTTTTATGGATTTCCTGAGCATCTTAAGTTAATTTTTAATGACATGATGGTATGTTTATGCATATGTAATGTCACTTATGATTTAATTGAGTTTTTTTTTATTATTTTAGGTATCTTAAGGGCAAGATAATGTTGGTGTGAGTACGCCAATGATCTACATTGATGTTTAATGGATTACCGAAGCAGCCGGACAGTATTCTATGTACCACAGACCTAATTGTGGGTATGTTAATGCCGTTGGGTGGTGTTTTATGGATTTCCTGAGCATCTTAAGTTAATTTTTAATGACATGATGGTATGTTTATGCATATGTAATGTCACTTATGATTTAATTGAGTTTTTTTTTATTATTTTAGGTATCTTAAGGGCAAGATAATGTTGGTGTGAGTACGCCAATGATCTACATTGATGTTTAATGGATTACCGAAGCAGCCGGACAGTATTCTATGTACCACAGACCTAATTGTGGGTATGTTAATGCCGTTGGGTGGTGTTTTATGGATTTCCTGAGCATCTTAAGTTAATTTTTAATGACATGATGGTATGTTTATGCATATGTAATGTCACTTATGATTTAATTGAGTTTTTTTTTATTATTTTAGGTATCTTAAGGGCAAGATAATGTTGGTGTGAGTACGCCAATGATCTACATTGATGTTTAATGGATTACCGAAGCAGCCGGACAGTATTCTATGTACCACAGACCTAATTGTGGGTATGTTAATGCCGTTGGGTGGTGTTTTATGGATTTCCTGAGCATCTTAAGTTAATTTTTAATGACATGATGGTATGTTTATGCATATGTAATGTCACTTATGATTTAATTGAGTTTTTTTTTATTATTTTAGGTATCTTAAGGGCAAGATAATGTTGGTGTGAGTACGCCAATGATCTACATTGATGTTTAATGGATTACCGAAGCAGCCGGACAGTATTCTATGTACCACAGACCTAATTGTGGGTATGTTAATGCCGTTGGGTGGTGTTTTATGGATTTCCTGAGCATCTTAAGTTAATTTTTAATGACATGATGGTATGTTTATGCATATGTAATGTCACTTATGATTTAATTGAGTTTTTTTTTATTATTTTAGGTATCTTAAGGGCAAGATAATGTTGGTGTGAGTACGCCAATGATCTACATTGATGTTTAATGGATTACCGAAGCAGCCGGACAGTATTCTATGTACCACAGACCTAATTGTGGGTATGTTAATGCCGTTGGGTGGTGTTTTATGGATTTCCTGAGCATCTTAAGTTAATTTTTAATGACATGATGGTATGTTTATGCATATGTAATGTCACTTATGATTTAATTGAGTTTTTTTTTATTATTTTAGGTATCTTAAGGGCAAGATAATGTTGGTGTGAGTACGCCAATGATCTACATTGATGTTTAATGGATTACCGAAGCAGCCGGACAGTATTCTATGTACCACAGACCTAATTGTGGGTATGTTAATGCCGTTGGGTGGTGTTTTATGGATTTCCTGAGCATCTTAAGTTAATTTTTAATGACATGATGGTATGTTTATGCATATGTAATGTCACTTATGATTTAATTGAGTTTTTTTTTATTATTTTAGGTATCTTAAGGGCAAGATAATGTTGGTGTGAGTACGCCAATGATCTACATTGATGTTTAATGGATTACCGAAGCAGCCGGACAGTATTCTATGTACCACAGACCTAATTGTGGGTATGTTAATGCCGTTGGGTGGTGTTTTATGGATTTCCTGAGCATCTTAAGTTAATTTTTAATGACATGATGGTATGTTTATGCATATGTAATGTCACTTATGATTTAATTGAGTTTTTTTTTATTATTTTAGGTATCTTAAGGGCAAGATAATGTTGGTGTGAGTACGCCAATGATCTACATTGATGTTTAATGGATTACCGAAGCAGCCGGACAGTATTCTATGTACCACAGACCTAATTGTGGGTATGTTAATGCCGTTGGGTGGTGTTTTATGGATTTCCTGAGCATCTTAAGTTAATTTTTAATGACATGATGGTATGTTTATGCATATGTAATGTCACTTATGATTTAATTGAGTTTTTTTTTATTATTTTAGGTATCTTAAGGGCAAGATAATGTTGGTGTGAGTACGCCAATGATCTACATTGATGTTTAATGGATTACCGAAGCAGCCGGACAGTATTCTATGTACCACAGACCTAATTGTGGGTATGTTAATGCCGTTGGGTGGTGTTTTATGGATTTCCTGAGCATCTTAAGTTAATTTTTAATGACATGATGGTATGTTTATGCATATGTAATGTCACTTATGATTTAATTGAGTTTTTTTTTATTATTTTAGGTATCTTAAGGGCAAGATAATGTTGGTGTGAGTACGCCAATGATCTACATTGATGTTTAATGGATTACCGAAGCAGCCGGACAGTATTCTATGTACCACAGACCTAATTGTGGGTATGTTAATGCCGTTGGGTGGTGTTTTATGGATTTCCTGAGCATCTTAAGTTAATTTTTAATGACATGATGGTATGTTTATGCATATGTAATGTCACTTATGATTTAATTGAGTTTTTTTTTATTATTTTAGGTATCTTAAGGGCAAGATAATGTTGGTGTGAGTACGCCAATGATCTACATTGATGTTTAATGGATTACCGAAGCAGCCGGACAGTATTCTATGTACCACAGACCTAATTGTGGGTATGTTAATGCCGTTGGGTGGTGTTTTATGGATTTCCTGAGCATCTTAAGTTAATTTTTAATGACATGATGGTATGTTTATGCATATGTAATGTCACTTATGATTTAATTGAGTTTTTTTTTATTATTTTAGGTATCTTAAGGGCAAGATAATGTTGGTGTGAGTACGCCAATGATCTACATTGATGTTTAATGGATTACCGAAGCAGCCGGACAGTATTCTATGTACCACAGACCTAATTGTGGGTATGTTAATGCCGTTGGGTGGTGTTTTATGGATTTCCTGAGCATCTTAAGTTAATTTTTAATGACATGATGGTATGTTTATGCATATGTAATGTCACTTATGATTTAATTGAGTTTTTTTTTATTATTTTAGGTATCTTAAGGGCAAGATAATGTTGGTGTGAGTACGCCAATGATCTACATTGATGTTTAATGGATTACCGAAGCAGCCGGACAGTATTCTATGTACCACAGACCTAATTGTGGGTATGTTAATGCCGTTGGGTGGTGTTTTATGGATTTCCTGAGCATCTTAAGTTAATTTTTAATGACATGATGGTATGTTTATGCATATGTAATGTCACTTATGATTTAATTGAGTTTTTTTTTATTATTTTAGGTATCTTAAGGGCAAGATAATGTTGGTGTGAGTACGCCAATGATCTACATTGATGTTTAATGGATTACCGAAGCAGCCGGACAGTATTCTATGTACCACAGACCTAATTGTGGGTATGTTAATGCCGTTGGGTGGTGTTTTATGGATTTCCTGAGCATCTTAAGTTAATTTTTAATGACATGATGGTATGTTTATGCATATGTA